>CAKNYM010046887.1:24480-57790 GCA_932195095.1 Andricus curvator | reverse complement strand
TGTTTTCTTGAAAATTTAACTATTTCGTAGAAAATTTACTTTTTGTTGAAAAATTAATATTTTGATATTGAAAAGTCAACTATTTAAAAAAAAATTATTTTCTTTTTAAATAAAAATTCATCTGTTTTAAGAGGAATTTCATCTTTTTGGATAAAAATGCAACTATTTGGTAGGGAATTCATCAATTTTGTTTAAAAAGTCATCTTTTTGGATTGAAAATTCAATTTTTTTTGTACAAAATTATTTCTTTTTTTAATTTATCTGTTTGATTAATAAATTCATCCACTTTGGTAGAAATTTCTTTTTTTTTCAATGGAAATGTAACTTTTTGGTTGAAAATTATTCTTCTTTGCTTGAGTATTCAACTATTTTATTTGAAAGATTTGGTTGAATCACTTTGTTGAGAAATCATTTTTTTTGTTGCTGAAGAGTTACATTTTTAGTTGAAAATTCATCTCTTCGGTTGAAAGTTTAACTATTTTCTTGAAAATTAATCTTTTTAACTTGAAAATTCAACTACTGGGTAAAAGTTAAACTAAATTGTTAAAAATTTATTTTTTTGATTGAAGTCTTATGTCTTTGGTTAATAGTTTAACTATTTAATTGAAAATTCTCCTTCGTCTTTTGGCCTGAAGATTCAACAAGTTAGGTAACATTTTCTTTCTTTAGTGAAAAATCTTAATTTGTTGCTTGATAAATTAAAAAATTTTTATTTTTATCTGAAATACTGTTTTATTCTGGCTATAAAAAATTATATGTTATTATACTTTAAAATCATCCAGATTCTTTTTTGAAAATTTTGGAAATCCTAATAAATATTAAAAAAAAAATAATCTTCCAAACCAAAAATTATTGTTAGTTTCTCTAGGAACTTGAATATAAATTTTTTATTTTTTTAAAACCTTTCAAAATGCTTAAAAAGCTTATAAATGTAGTGTTCAAAATCTTCAAAAATCTACATTGTGTTTTAAATGTTTTGAAATTTTTTCACGTTATAAATTATTTTGAAATCTTTATTTATCTTTTTTAAATAATTTTTTCAAATATTCTCTTAAAATAAATTTTTCCAAATGTGTCCTATAAAATCAATTATTGTTTAATTTTCAATAATCGAACTACAGTTCAATGTGATTTATTATAATAGCAAAAGTTCTTGATGAAAAGGTAATTTTTTTTTTAGTTTCTAGTAGAACCTACAATTTTTACAATTTTGCAATTTATAATTTTCAAAACCAAGTAAAAAAAATGATAATAAAAGGTCATACAAATTTTTGAGTTGTAGAAACTTATACTTTATTATTAATATTTTGTACCTTTCTACAAGAAAATACAAGACAAAAATTAGCAATTTGTATTCAACTGTATTCTGTAGTCAAATTTTGTACATTTTTTTACAAAAAAGTGCAGATTTTAACAAGAAATTACAGTTATAGAAATTTTGTACTTTCTTGTGAAAATTGTTTCAACCAGGGAAGATAACTGTTTAAATAATTTATATTTATTGTTGATAATATTATCATAGAATAATGCTAGAAAATCGCAGTTTAAAAAAATTTTGCTTTACTTTTTTTCAATTTTCAGTTAGAGTCAGGTAAATAATTTATTAGAGTTGACAAAATTTATTTATTATTATTGTTAATAATATTCAATTTGAATGATGCTAGAAAAATGCTGTTTTTTCTGAAAGTTTCAACTATTTATCTACTTTTTATTTGGAGTAAATGAATATATAATTCAATCCAGTAAAAATAATTATTTAAACAAATTATATATATTTTTTATACAAGTTTTTTTTATGAAATATTTAGTTTTCCTTTGACTTTTTAGTTATGAACAAATAATAAGTGAACCGCAACGAGAATAATTTTTTGAATAGTATTGCATTTTTTGAAGTAAATTATTTTATTATTATTTAAAAAGATTTCAAAACAATTTTTGATTTATGAGTAACAATTAAACAATTATAAATTTGTAAGATAATTTCGAAAATCTCTAAATTCGTTAATTTATTCTTTAATTTAGAGAATTGAAAATGATAGCGTGGATTTACATATTTTTTTAAGTCTTTGAATTGCACAATTTAGGCTTTACGGTGAAAAATAAATAAATAATTTGATTTTACTTTTTATGAATGAATGATTGCTTTTGAATTCAATGAAAGGAATACCTTCTTTGACAAATGTACCCTTCCCTTAGAAAAAAATCCACTAAGTGGAACTAATTTGTTAAAAATTAATTTTCATGTTCATAGTTCATAATTTTAGTTGAAAAATCTTTTCTTTTTTCAAAATTCAACTATTTTGTTAATATTTGAAAAAATTATTTTTTTATTCGAAAATTAACCTATTCCATGTTTGGTTGAACATTTATCTTGTCCAGTTGGAAATTCAACTATTTGGTTGAAAATCCATGTCCTTTATTAAAAATTATTCCTTTTTGGTAGAAAACTAATTTTTTTGGTTCAAAATTAGTTTTTTTTTTCTATTGAAAATGAAGTTTTCCACTAAAAATTTAATTATATCACGTTTGTTTGAAAATTAATATTCCTCAGTTAAAAATTCAACTACATATTTGTTTGAAAATTTCTGTGTATTGTTGAAACTTTTTTGTGTCTTTTGTAGTAGAATGTTAATATTCTTGATGACTAATTCAACTTTTTGGTTAAATATTCAACTATTGGGTTAAAAATTCAATTAAAAAGTAAAATATTTGGTTGAACATTCATAGATTTTGTTAAAGATTATCCTGTTTTGGCAGAAAATTAATTTTTCTATGGTTGAAAATTATTGTTTTTATTGCAAATCAATTTTTTTAACTAAACATTTAACTTAATTTTTTGTCGCAATTTTTTTTTTATAGACAGTTAATCTTTTGGGTAGAAAATTTAATTGTTTAGCTGTAAATATATTATATTTGTTACTATTCTATTTTTTGTTGAAAATTTGTCTTTTTTTGGTAGAAAATTAACATTTTTTGTTGAAAATTTCATAAGAAACGAAAATATTTGTTTGAAAATTCATGTGTTTCGTTGCAAATTAGTTTTTTCTTCAATTGAAAATTAAATTTTTTCAAACCAAAAATGTAAATATTCCATTTTTCTTCGAAAATTTTTTTTTATATAGACGTTTAATCTTTTTGGTTGGAAATTCATCTGTTTGTTTGAACATTGAATTATTCTGTTAAAAATTGATTTTATTTGCTTAAAAACTTACTTCTCTAACTTCAAATTTAACTATTCTATTTTTGTCAAAAATTTATGTTTTTTAGTTGAAAATTCATCTATTTTGTTGAAATTTTTTTTCTGTAACAATATAACCTTTGTGGTTGCAAATTCAACTATTAGGTTGAAATTTTGTTGTTGTTGTTGTTGAAAATGTAGCTATTTTATTTTTGCTAGAAAGTTGATATTTTTCAGTTAAAAATTCACTCATTTGGTTGAAAACTCGTTTTTATGAGTCCAAAAATCAATTATTATGGTAGAAAATGCATATTTTCCAGTTAAAAATTCAACTTTTTTCAAAAATTCGTCTTTATAACTTAGGAACTCAACATTTTAGAGGAGATTTTTTTTCTTCATTAATTGAAAAATCTCTCTTGGTTGAAAATGTAATTCTTCTATTGAAAATTTGTATTTTATGGTTTAATTCAACAGTTTTTTATTTTTCTTGGATGAAAATTAATTATTCTTACTGTAATTGTAATAATAAAATTTTAAATTATCAAATCTTAATCAACTGAAACTCAATTCTTCATTACTTCTGTGAATTTGGCAAGATAGTGTTTACAGTGTTCTAAATATCATTTTTTTTTTAAATAAAAAAAATTAGTTAATGCGATGTGCATAAAAATTTAAAAAAAATGTTCGAATCGCGCCACAAAATTTTTCCACATGGGCACCCACCAGTAAACCTTATTTTTGACGTTCGTTTATGTAAAGGTGGATAAATTTGAAATATTCATGCAGATGAAGTTGCCGTGCAAAGAGGTCATACTTTTATAGGCTGGGGAACATAATTTACCGTAAAATCATGGAACATGTATGTATCGAATAAATTAAGCAAAATTACTTTTTTTATGTCCTAGTCATTTCAACTCGGGTCAAACTCCCTTTTACGAAAGCAATATTCTCTTTTTTAGTATGAAATATGGAGGCGTATATTGTTATTTACGAAGATCTTAATTATTTTTTGGGCTTGAGTGAGGTATCCCCTTTTTCATTTCTTCGTTATTTCACTTTATTTTTTTATCAATTTAGTTTTTTATTAATGTTGTTTTTTACGAATAAAACAAAAACTACGCGTCAAATCAAAAAGAGATGATCAATAACGAATTTAGATCTTTTTTGGTCGCACAATTTTTTTTTCATTCACTTTTGTTCGTATCTTGCATAGTTTGACCGCAAACTGTAATTTTTTTTTTCATTATTTTTTGTGAGATAACAATTTGAGTTTTGGATTTTTCAAGTAAATTCAACAAGTTATGATAATCTTGTAGGGCTCTCAAAAAACGTTTTTCCTATTTGAACTTTTTTCATTTCGTGCGTTGTTTGGCTTACAATTTCTATTTTCGTTGGTTTTTTATTTTGAAAATTCTATAACTCTGACAATTTTCTTTTCATCGGAAAAAGTCGTAAAGCTAAATTATTTAAATTTCCTTAAACTTTTTGAATTTTCATCCAAAATAGCTAGCTAGCAAACTCGTCCTTTTCTTTTGGGGTTTAAAAAAGTGAAAACCGAGCAAGTCAAATTTTACATAAAACCAATACCTTCTCATTAGGATAAGAAAGTAAAAAGATTTTTCACATCTGGCGTATTTTGGAACAACACACAGAAAAAAACTCAAAATGAGCCTAGCTTTTTCTGTGTATTAACTCTGCCAAATGTACGAAATCGAGAAAATTGAGGAAAACTTATTTTCCAGTAGAGTATCCCGATCACTTTCAGACAAAATAGTAGCTGCGATACAACGGTAATGATACAAAAAAGGCTTAAATAGTCAAAAAAGCATGAAACTTGGTATATGTATTTTTTTTGACATACCATATGTTTTTGAATAGTGTGCTAATTTTTTTAAAACTTTTTACAATAAAAACGGACCATTTTTTTGAAACCATTTTTTTTAATAATGAAGATATTCAACTTTTTTTGTGTATTATCGTGAGGGTTTTCTAGATTTTCCAAATCCGGAATGAAATTTGAAAAAACTCAAAAATTGAGAAAATGGCGGCTGTGTCTGAAAATAAAATATTTTGTTTTTCGTTACTTTGTTAATTTTTCAGAGGAAATTAGACGATAGATATTTTTACTTTTAAAAAAAAAAAAAAAATTGGAAGAAGTTATGCGTTGTTACATTTTTTGCTTTGTTTTTCAAGTGCTTTTTTTATCCTTATCAAAGTAAAAAAAAAACGGCAAAAAATAAAAGGGTGGATTTTTTTTTTGAGAAAATCGACATATAATTTAAAAACACACAACTTCTTAGAAAATTTCTTGTACGCGAATCGGAAAAATAGGTTTCGCCTAATTTTCTATGAAAAACAACATATTTCGTCCCCGAGAGAATCTGCAATCTCAATTTTTGTTCCAAACGGAATTTCAAAGGTGGCCTACCGATTTGTGCAAATTTTTTTTGGAAAAGTTATGAGTATTTGAATTAAAAAAATTGAGAACGCGGGTTATCAAAAAATAGTCAGAACTTTTGTTGATAAAAAAATTGTGATAAAATTTCTCATCCTGTTCTGAAATCCGTTGGAAATTTCGAAAAGAATGTTCATGATAGTCTGCCTTTTTCCCCAGCCTGAAAACTTATAGAGCGCTCATTTCTTCCTAAAAAAAAATTCTCATTTGTTGCCAAAACCACACAAGATGCAAAAAAAAATCGAAAAAGCAAAATTTTTTTTCAAAAAAGTTCTGTAAAAATAGCAATGGATACTTTCTTTTATCTCGAATTGTTTCCGAGATTTTATAAAAAATATTTATAAAATCCTTTGAAATTTAATTTTTCTTAACAATACAGTTTTGTGATGGGATGTAAAATAAAAAAGTACACAATTTAAACCTTTCAACAAGTTTTACATCACACTTCTCACTTCAGAGTCGGTATTTTTGACCTTTTGTCCTTTTTGGTTTTTCGTCACACTGTAAACTTGTATTTTTGAGAAAAAAATATCTTAAAGGATTTCATACATATCTTTTTAAAAATCTCGATAATAACGCGAGATAGAAGAAAGTGTCAAGAGACATTTTTATAGAACTCGAGTAAATTGACTTTAAATATTTCTCGAAAAACCGCTAACATTTGGTCAATTTTCAACTTTTTCTAAATTTTTCAACTGATTTCGAAAGATGATGAGAAACTCTATCAAAATCAGAAAGAAAGATATACATATATATGATAAAATTGAAAAAAATCACACATTTTACCACAATATTAAATTTTTTCATAATCCACATTTTTCATTTCAAAAATTTGAATTTTCATAACATATTTAAGTGGAAAATGATTATGAGACTTGAGCATCGACTGCCTGCCCAACTAGAAATGAATTTAGTCAATAAAATTTCTCTAATTCATTCTTATGATTGTTCAGAATTCTAACGTAAAGCCAAGTGTTTTCTTAAGTAGAGTAGCCTTGAAATGGTCAGACTATAAACAAAAACCTAATAAAGGGAAATATTTTACTTTTTTTACTAGAATTGTTTACAATGATAATTTTTTTTTAATTGATAATGCATTCAATAATGACATTCGAAGGGTCGTCGGGTAAGAGCTTGTAAGTTCTAAAATGCGATTTTTACAGGAGACGACAAAAATGTCGAATTTAATTTAAAACAAGAAACTATGAACTTCAATTTTTTCTCAGGAAAACAAAAAAAAAACAGAAAAATAAACGTTCTATAACGTTCTTACATATTTATTAATAATAGACAAACATAAATCACTTCCGACTTATTACTTTGCTCTGTGGAATCGCGAAAAGAGCCCTTACAACAAGCAATCATTTGCAAAAAAAAATCTTTTCGGAGAACGGCGCAACCCAAAAAACGCCGTCCCAGACAAAAAAAGCTGCAGAACTTTTTTATTTTTATCTTGAGGAAAAAAGGCAAAATTTCGATTTAATACCTAACTTGATCAGACTATGAAAGGAACATCATGAAAGAAGGAATCATCTCCGAGAACAAACCTAGTCAATGGTGCGGTGCACAAAACGGAAATATTGACACCCAAAGAGATGCATAACTTTTTATGTTTTTATTAAAAAAATAAAGTACTTCCAAGCTTTTATTTAGCTTTATCGAATAGTTGAAAGGACAGTCTGATCTGATCAACGAAAGAACTCGTTAATTGTTCCCCGTGGATTATTTACATTGGCCTCTGACGAGAGCCAATATTTCAAAGAGGTCGAAACAGGGATTGTTCTACACAGGCAACATAACAAAATTCTAGAATTTGGCACTGATACCCTCTTGCCTGACGACCCTTTAAGACTTCTATTTTCAAGAAGCAAAAAGATTTGATCATTAATCATTTTTCAAGATCTGGATATTTAATTATTCGAATCTTCTTTCCCTCGTAGAAAAAGAATCCTAAGTTGATCAATTACAAGACGATTTGTTAGTAATGAATTTGATCCAGATATGAAAACGCTTAAATAAATTTCTAGGGGAAAAATCGTTTGAAAATCTAAAGCCCCGAGTCTTTACCCGAAGACGTTTTATCGATCACTAGGCAGGAGAAGCATATTCATATAAAGAGGGCTAATGGAATATTTCTATGTTGCAATTTCCTTCCGACGTTTAGAAATTCCGTCTACGTCCCCTCTACGATAACGGCACAGCGGTACGCTCGATGAGGACAACCACGTAAATTCTTGGGGCTGTAATTATAGATTTTCCATTTTCCTTCGCAGCGCGTCTTCGCAGTGGAATGTTACTGCACCTGCACGAACCAGAACTTCACATTGCACCCCTTACAAAGTTTCTATATATTCTTAGCAAACTGAACTGAGATATTCATCATCAAGATGCTCGTATTCCTCCAAAAAAATAGGTCAGTTACATTAGCCCCCCCCCCACTCTTAATTTTCAGGTTTTTTATTGCCCACTGAATTGCGCCGCAAATGCGCTCATATGCGCCAGCAATAAAAAATGATGCGCCACGAAACTTTAGGAGTTACACCAGGTGCTGATATGCGCCATCAAGAAAAAATTTTGCGCCACACTGATAACCGAGTTATCAGCAATCAAAATGGAGGGAGGGGGGCTGGCGAGATTTTTCTAAAGTAATAACGTTTTTTCAAATTCATCATAGCCATTCGTCATAACTTCAAAAGCGCTCAAATGCGCGACCACCAAAAAATGTTTCGCTGGCTCATTACCAAAGATGGATTTTTTTTTGGAGGGGCCAGTGTGCCGGATAGAGAGACCTACGCTATCGACAAAACTAGTTTCTTGGCTTCAGGTGTTTTCAAAATATGAAGATCCGCCTAAAAACTGAGTTTTAAAATTTCAGTCGAAGCTTATATATTTTCTTAATTCATAAATGATGAGAACGTTAGATTAGCGTCCGAAATTAAATATACAGCTAGCATGAGGGAAAATAAAAATCACTGATCACTTTGCAACACGATAACTGGTTTGAAAATAATGCTCGACATTTTTTGTAAATCTTTCTAAAATTTGATGAAATGCCCCGTCAAATGACCTTCAGTGCAGATATTTATGACTTTTTAAAGAGGATATATCACGTCAGAAGTCTTTTAACAAAAATTTAAGAATTTATCGAAGGTTCTACCTCAACTTGAACGAGCTTAGTAATACAATTTTTATTACTAAAGCTGACTCTAATGATATGTAAACATCTCAGAACGATAATTTATGAGATAACGACTATAGGATATAGTATATAATCTATAATGGAGGACCAAAATATTCCTTTGGAACACTGTTAACGAAATTCTTCATTGAAACATTCATCAGTTTTTGCTCTACTCGGAAAAAATGAGGGTCGCTAATATCCTGGTCTTCACCCTAGCAATCATTCTTAGTTCTATTGGTGAATATAATAGTATAGTAATACATATAATTAAAAAAAGATTTTCAGTTTTTCTTTCTGTTCTTTGTATTCACACTGGACATTGGATTCATCGATTTTTTAAACCCGATTTTAGTTTTAAGCATATCTATGCTCTTTTCTGTGAAAGCTTCACGTCCATATTCGACGGGAAAATTTTCTTATGACAAAATTGCTTCAAAATCATTCAGAAAAGACTATCAGTAAATTAACTTTGAAAGAAGCGATGCTAACTGCTGTTGCGAAATGGCGACTCACTGACTGCACGTCAGCATCATCGAAAAGTATCACGCATACACAGTTCGCTGTTGATAGCCATTGCTGGACATAATTATGATTCTGTTTTCGTGAGGAATCGTAAAAAATTACTGTAACGCCTCAAAAGGTATTGACAAGAATTTATTAGTCAATTTGTTGTATCAAGAATTCGATCACTGCCTTAAATTAAATATGTGCTAATGGGTCAATTTATCCATGGAGGGTTCATAAAATACCAACGTACATTTAAAAAATGCATTCCTCACTTTTTTGTTGCAGTGGTAAGTTCACAGTTTGAGTGCTTGCCTAATGGCGAACCTATTCCTGGTATTCCTCGAGCCGGACCTTCTTCTCCTTCTTCTACTTTTGGAAGAAATCATTTTCCTGAGAATTCTGTTACTACAGCCGATCGTCCTCTTCGTTTCTGGTCCATATCTCCTCCTGCCAGAGCTAATCCTCCTGCCAGGTATATAGCTCTACCTATAAAGCTGCCTTCTCCTGACGGACGTGGTTATGGTCTTGAAAAAATTAAATTTATTCGGCTCATTTCCTTGAAGAATCGACGCCTGATATTCGAACTTCAAAGATACACTTTTCCTACCGATACATCAATTAAAATTAAAACAGGAAAGAATACCTATGGGCCTATGCAACCCATAGAAAAAATTATATTATCAACACTCGGTGGCGATGTCTTCACAATATTGGAGGGTCGTAATGTTCTTGCTGGCATATATAAAAAGTATGGTGAAAGTAAAAGACGAATAAAAATAAACATACTAAGCAGCAGGGTTACCCTATTGACTACAGAAGAAATCGAAGAAACTCCAGTGGGAACCCGCCGCACCATCATGAAGAATTATATAGTAGAGCATCTAAACCCTCAAGAATAATCCCCCATACCGTTAATTTAAACAAAAGGTTAAAATAAGATGTAATACTAAATAAAAACACAAGTATGGAAATTTGTTTGTAATCCCAACTCGGATATAAATCTCAGATGTAATTGGTAATGACATAGAAAGTCAGTTTGTTAAGGTGGTCAAGGCTTCAACCTTTCATCAGTCCTCCAGCTAGTCTTTTTCGGAACCAGGCAGAAAAATCTGCTCGGCTTACAGTGGGACAAAACTGGATTGTTTTTAACCAATCAAAGGTTGAGACCGATTTTGGAATGTTTCTTTAAAAAAAAAACGATCTTCAGAAGAAAACTGAAAAAAGGCATTTTTAACAAAATAATTTTTTCACTTTGCACAAATAACTTGCATTAACTTAGAATCAATATCAATAAATGCATATGCACTAAAAGAACACAAAACGAATGCAGTAATCAATAGAAGGACTACAAGAAGCGTCTTCAATTAGTTTATTAATGGCTGAGACGGGAATCGCATTGATGCTGATAAATTTGAACCATGGCGCACAGTGGGCTATTTTGCAAAATTTTATTTTAAAGTCTAAAATCTTTCGAACCAATTAACTAAAATAAAGAGTATTTCCGAATTTTCCAGCCAAGGAAATGAAGGGAAAACCCGTCATTTTTTGTCAACATTCACCAAATTGTAGGGAACAGCTCATCACATACTTTGAGAATTTGATGCACTAGCGTGCCTCAGAAACGAATACCTGGGGATTACTTTCTCTAATCAAAAGATTTTCGTGATATTTCATGGAGACTATAATGTTTTGTGCCGTTATTGCCCTGCCCTTCCGAAAAATAATAACTATAGAGCTTCTATTATTATAATTGTCTTGTAAGGCCCGTAGCACTGCGGTTAAAACATATTGTACTATACCTTTTTTATTTCAAAAGCGCAGTGAATCACATCGCTGTCAAGGAGTCGGTTTGATTATGAGTGAAAGAGCGAAGCAGCATTTTAGAGATCAAGGATATGTATCTCCCAGATTGCTGTGGGTCAGAATGACAGTAGGAATCAGCAGATTATTTTTCATCGTGTGCTACGCCCCAGTTGATGGTGATCCGAACGAAGTAAGAGACGCCTTATCGGAGAGTATAAATTATACTATAAGTGCTTGTGATCATGGAGAAAGAATCATTATACTAGGAGACATGATCGGATGGGTCGGCGCGGCGTCCAGCTTCAAGATAGAAGATACAGGAAGGGTGCTAGGTAATTTTGGCGATACAAGAAAAAATGATAGCGGGAAAAGATTAGTTATTTTATACTTAAAAATGGCTTATTCATCACAAATACTTGGTTTAGGCATAAAATGATCCACATGTACACCTGGTGTAGAGGAAATAGCCACTGTATAATTGAGTTCGTTATTGCAGATAAAAGACTAAGAGAGCTTGTAAATAATACAAGAGTCATGAGGGTTTCTGAATGCAATACTGATCTTCACCTCCTAGTCTCCAAAATGAACTTAGGTCGGGGATGGAGAAGAAAAATAACCGAAAAAACGAAGCAAACGAGAATCAAGATTGAAATTTTACAGAAACCGGAAGTGCCAATAGCTTCTCAGAATAAAATAAACGAACGCATAGATCAGGCAACTTGGGAGGCGCTAAAAGATCATAAAAATATAGAGGGCGCATCAGCCTTGTTTGAGGATGTTATTGTTAGGAGTGCGACTGAAGTGTGTCGTCCTGCGGTTGTAGGATGAACGTCTGGTGATGCATGGTGGAATGATGAAATTCAAGCAGCCCGACAAGAAAAGAAAGAAACGTACAACAGAACGTTGAACATCACAGGTCTTAGCGACAACGATAGAAATAAACTTGAAAATGATTACAGACACAAAAAGGGGAAATTCAAACGACTAGTCAAGGAAAGAAAATATAAAATCAGAACAGAAGAAGAGAAGAAAATGTAAAACGACTTCGAAGGAAGCAAAAAACTGTCTCAAAAAAAAATAAAAATAAAGGGAAATAAAAGTACAGAGTTTGCCAGCATTTGAAATAGCCCAGAGGCAGACCGTGCAAAAAATTGTTAGAATGTGTAACTGAAAACCGAATTCGAAGAGAAATGAGAAGCCATAGAAACACAAGAACTTGCATGAAAACGGCATGGACGTGAAGGAAGCGAGAAAGGTATGCCAGGAAAGAAAAGTGTGTCGACAAATAGTTTATGAAAAGAGTGTCAGTAGAGTAAATCACTTGGGGCGATCGCTAGAGAGATTGATCAGCAGCCTGGGTCGAAGCAGTGTTACGGAATGAACGTGTGATTTGTATAAGTAACACGGGAATTCTAGATCAATCTAAAAATCTTTACTCCTTCCAACACTACTCCCTTCCTTATCGAGTGAACCACGCGTACACCGAAAGGGAAATAATTGAATATATGTAGAAAAAATTGATTTAAGTTTGAATATTACCTATTGCCAAAAGTGCTCGATACTTTATTTTTCTTCTGTATAAAAAATAATTTGAAATCGGAAGAAAAAATAATTCTTTGAAGAAAAGTCACGTGCCAGAACTTTCAAGATAAAAGTGATTAAGTCTCACGGTGGTTGGATAACAAATATTTGTTTGCTTTCACCTTGAATTCGTAATTTTTTATTTTAAAAATGATTAACTGGCAATTTTTTATTTATTTTTTCATAACATGAAATACAGTCTTAATAAACTTGTTTAAAATGTTGTTTCTGAATTCCTTTTTCTCAAATATCTTGCTTTCATGAAAAATTTTAAAATATGTTTTGATTCATGCGAAATAAGAATAGCATAAAGGATACGGAAGTTTTCATCGTTCACGATTTGACGAGAAAGGAAAGGGATGTGCAGAGAATGCTAAACGACAGGGCTAGGAGGGAGAGGAGTGAAGGGAGATCGGCGAAGGTAGGATATCGGAAAATAAAACTTGACGAGAAAATGTGGGTGTGGGACTAGGAGAAAGAGATGTTGAAGAAAGTGCAGGAGAGTTCGTTTCGTAGGAAGTAGGGGGGGGGGGCAGGGTTGCGGAGGAGTGAAGGTGCTGTGCTGGAACGTAGCAGGAGTAAAGAAGAAGGATGAGGAGTTCTGGAGGTATATCCATAAATTTGATGTTGTGGGACTGGTAGAGACGTGGGTAGAAAGAAAGGAAAGGGACAGAATAGAGCCAAAGCTGCCAAGGGGGTATAGGTGGAGACTCCAGGAGGCGGTCAGAGTGGAGAAGAAAGGAAGGGCTAGTGGGGGAATTATAACTGGGGTTACAGCTGGATTATAGGGAAAAGTTCATGGAGAGGATGAGGGGGAGGGAGTGCAAATGAGGGAAGTAAAGATAGGAGGGGTAACGTGTAAGTTTGTGACAGTGTCCAATAACGATGGGATTGAAAGAACTAAAGAAAGGGTGGAGGACTTGCAAGGCAAAAGAGAGAAGGGTATGGTTATACTGGGTGAGGACTTCAATGCGAGGATGAGGAGGAAAGGGGGCCTTTACAGGGAAGGGGAGAGCTTCGAAAGGAAATGGAAGGATAAGATAATAAATAATGAGAGGGAGATTCTGAAGGACTGGATGGAGGATAGAGGCTGGGCGGTGGCGAATGGTATGGCAACTGGGGACGAAGAGGGAGAATACACATATTTAAGCAAGTTGGGGATACCGGTGATAGACTATGTGGTCATGAATATGCAAGGATGGGAGGAGATGGACAAATTCGCAGTAGAGGGGAGGGTTGTATCGGACCATCAGCCATTAAGACTGTGGATAAGAGAGGAGGGTGGCGGAAGGCAAGGTGGGGAAGAAGTCTCAATAGGGGAAAGGGTGACCTGGACGAGTGAGGCGATAGAGACGTATCAAGAGCAGTTAGGAAAAGTACGCGTTGAAGGAGAGTCGGTGGAAGAGATATGGGAGGATCTAAAAGAGTAGGTGAAAGGGTGTGTGCAAAAGAGGGTATTTAAAAAGAAAAAGGAAGGAATGGTGAAGCCGTGGTGGTATAGGAAACGGTGAAAGATGAAAAGGAAGGTGAAGAGGAAGTACAAGAAGTATAAAGAGGGTAAAACGAAAAGGAAGGAGTATGTAGAAATGAGAAAGGGGTTTAGATTAATGTGTGAAAAGAAAAAACAGAAAAAGCAAAAAGATGTGGAAGAGGCGTTAGCAAATTCTAAGACGAAGGGGACGTCTGGAAGATAATAAATAGGGTAAGGAAGCGTAAAGTCGGGGTAAGCGAGAAGATAGGCAGTGAGGAGTGGAGGGAGGATTTTAAAGAATCATTTCAGGGCTCAGATTCAAGGAAGAGGGATGGTGGGAGTAGAAGGACGGGAGAGGCAGAGGTGGAGGAGTTGAATGACAAGGAGATAGAGAAACAGAGGTGGAAGTTAAGAAGGTCAACAGCAGCAGGGCTGGACGGGGTAGAGAACGAAGCATGGCTGTTTAGTACACAAGAGGTTAGGGAGAGGCTGAAGGAGGTAGTGAAGAAAGTATGGAGGGGGGAGGGATTCCCAGAAGGGTTCAGAGAAGGGTTAATAGTTTCACTGTATAAGAAAAGAGATAGGGATAGACAGGAAAATTATGGAGGGATTACGCTAATGAATACGGCGTATAAAGTATACGCGATGGTGGTGGCGGAGAGGCTGCCGAAACATGTCGAGGGGAAAGAAATATTGCCGGAAACGCACGCGGGCTTTAGGGCGGTTAGGAGTACTATCGACAATATCTCAGAAGTGTACGCGTTTTTTTGTGGATCACAAAGGCGCGCTTCCTTCGGTGGATAGGAGGAGGTTGTGGGAGGCGATATAGGATAGTGGAGAGAAGAGAGGCCTGATTGAGAGGGTAAGGGAGATATATGAAGGAACCAAAGATAAGGTAAGAGGAGCGGAGGGGATTTCGGAGGGATTCTGAACGGATGGGGGGTAAAGGCAAGGGTGTCCGCTTAGCCCAACGCTTTTCGCGATTTCAATTCCGGATATGGAAATAAATCTGAAGGCCGGGGTGGTAGGAGGAGTCAGGATAGGAGGGGTTAGAATTTGGTCACTAGCGTATGAAGATCACATAGTGTTGCTGGCAAGAAGCGAATAGGCCTTAAAGGAGATGATGAAGAGGTTGAGAAGATAGCCGGATAAGAACAGGTTAGAGCTGAATGCGGAAAAGTCCAAGGTTATGGTGTTCAGAAAAGGAGGGGGAAGGCATAAAGGAAGGGGAGTAAAAGCGGAACGGAGAGGCGGTGCAGGAGGTGAAAGAGTTTGTGTACCTGGGCTTCTTGTTTCAGAGGAATGGAGCAGTGGATGGCCACATAAAAGAGAGAGTGAGGCGGGCAAATGTTGTGATGAGGCAGGTGTGGGGCTTGGGAAAGAAGTTATTCGCAGATGATTTTGTAGGATGAATGAAATTGTTTAACTCAATAGTGATGAGTGTGCTATTGTATGGAGTAGAGGTGTGGGGTGCAAGGAAAGCGAAGAGATAAATAGGAGACAGGAGAGGTATGTAAAGTGGCCACTGGGGTTGGCAAGGAACAAGCCTACACATATTGTAAGAAGGGAGACGGGGAAAACGAGTATAGAGATTCAAGCGGTCAGTCGGGCGTGTAAATATAAGGAAAAACTTTTGGAAGAGGGGGGAAGTAACCTGGTTAGGGAGTGTTGGTGGGAGAAGGAGAACAGACGAGGGTGTTGGAAGATGGAGTTTGAAGGGGAAAGGTATTTTAGAACGAATGGACTGCAGATGGATGAAGTGTGAAGGATGCACGAGGAAGGAAGGTATATGAGTTTGTTAAGAAACATGGCATGGAGAGAGAGAGAAGACAGCAGGGGAAAGAAGAATAAGAGAGTCAAGGTTTAACGGGCATTATGTGTGGATTATGTTAAGGGCGTGAGCGCAATATTTATGTGAGAGAGGAGAGAAAGGAAGTCAGGAGCTTATAGCGAGGATGAGATGTGGGTGCAAGGAGAGTTTTAATAGGTTCTGGCTCTCTAGGGGGAAAAGGATGTGTGAACTGTGTAGGAAGGGGCATGCAAGAGTGGAGCACTGGTTGGAGGAGTTCCTAGAGGTGGGAAGGAGTGGAATAAGCATGGAGGTATTGATGCATGAAAGGGGGGACAAAAGGACAGTAGCATGGGTGAAGGGAGTGTTGGGTAAGATGGAGAAGAAGAGAAGAAGAGAAGGAAGGAGGAAGAGGAATGGAGAAGGAAAGACTGTAAATAGGAGGGGAAGTAGATATAAGTCATATGTGAATATTGTAAATAGTAGATAGGTGCGAGAGAGAAAGTAGGAACATGCGAGCGGGGCGAAGCGAACCGAGGAAGGCAAGGCGATAAGAGCATGCGGTCTTAGAAATAAGGTATGGATGGATGTTAGTTCTTAAGGGTTAGTTTTAAGGAAATTCTGTAAAAAATGGATGCGTAAGCAAATCAATTTTTCAAGACCATCAGGCTGAAAAATAAACGTTTATCTATCCATCTATCTATCATTAAAGCTGACTCTAATGAAATGTAAACATCTCAAAACGATAATGTATGAGATAAAGACTATGTTATATATTATATAATCCATAATGAAGAACCAGAATCTTCCTTCGGAATACTTTTAACGAAATTTTTCATTAAAACATTAATTAATTTTTCCTCTAGTCGAAAAAATGAGGGTTGTCCATACCCTGATCTTCACCCTGACAATCATCCTCAATTCTATTGGTGAATATAATAGTATAATAATATATATAACACAAAATATTTTCAGGTTTTCTTACTGTTGTCTGTATTCACTCTGGACATTCGAATAATTGATTTTTTTCAAAACCGATTTTAGATTTAAGCATATCTACGCTCTGTTTTGTGAGAGATTTACTTTCATATGCGGTAAGTAAATTTTCTTGTAGTAAAACTGCTCTCAAATCATTAATAAGAGAGTATTAGTACATTACATTTGAAAAAGCGATGCTACCAGCTGTTACAAAATAGCGACTCACTGACTTAACACGTCAGCGTCGTCGACAGGTATAACGCACATGTAGCTTGCTGTTGAGGACAGCCATTGCCGGACATAATTCTGATTCTGTTTTGGTGAGAGATTGAATATATTTTACTAAAACGGTCCACACTGACTAAGACACTAGCAGTACCTGACTAGAATTTGTTGGTTTTTTTATCATCATCGCAGCCCAAATGGAGGCAGGCTAAAATAAAAAATTGGAGCTTAAATAGACCTACATAGTTTCTGCAGTCACAACGAATATAAAATCTTAACGGTGCTTTAAAACGTATTTACAGAAAATTACAAGTCGATTTCTTCAAACGAGAATCTGATCACTACCTCAATCGAAATATGTAAAAATGGGTAAATTTATACATGGAGGGTTCATAAAACACCAACGTATAATATATGAAAAAAATGCATTCCTCTCTTTTTTGTTGCAGTGTTAAGTTCACAGTTTGAGTGCTTACCTAATGGTGAACCCATTCCTGGTGTTCCTCGATCCGGACCTTCTTCTTCTACTTCGGAAAGAAATCAATTTTCTGAGGAGTACCTTCCGCCCGCCGATCCATCTCTTCGTGACAGGTCGAGATCTCCTGCAAGAGCTAATCCTCCTGTCAGGTGTATAGCTCTACCTACAGAGCTTCCTTCGCATGACGGACGTGGTTGTGGCCTTGAAAAACTTGAATTAATTCGGCTTATTCCCTATGAGAAGCAGCGCCTGATATTGGAACTTCGAAGATACACTTTTCCTGCCGATGCATTAATTAAAATTAAAACAGGAAAGAATACCTATGGGCCTATTCCAACTGGAGAGAAAATTGTATTATCAACATCCGATGGTGATGTCTTTGCAATATTGGAGGGTCATAATGTTCTTGCTGGATTATATCAAAAGTATGGCGAAACTAAAAGACGGATGAAAATAAACATGCTAAGCGGAAGGGTTACCCCATTGACTACAGAAGAAATCAAAGAAACTCCAGTAGGTGCCCGCCGCACAATCTTGATGAATTATAGAGTATTGCATCTGAACGCTCAAGGGTAATCCTCTGCACCCTTACTCTAAACAAAATATTAAAATAAGATGTAATATTAAATAAAAATACATACTTTGTGAATGTGATGCACTAGCGTGCCTCAGAAACGAATACCTGGGCTCTGAGCCGTTATTGTCCTGCCTACTAAGGTGGCCTTGAAACCACTATCTTAATTTAATCACAACCAGTAATAACCCGCGGCTGCATCCGACTTTATTAGAAGTACTTGTATTTGCCTGAACATTCGGCCAGGGA
Organism: Andricus curvator; assembly: GCA_932195095.1. Taxonomy (NCBI): domain Eukaryota; kingdom Metazoa; phylum Arthropoda; class Insecta; order Hymenoptera; family Cynipidae; genus Andricus; species Andricus curvator. The sequence goes on along the minus strand of CAKNYM010046887.1, from coordinate 39,321 downwards.
AAAGTATAACTTTAGAAAACCTCCCGAGTTCAGCCGGCTGTTTGACAGTCAGTTTCTAATTATTTCATATTGCTGCCTTCAAGATATGTGTATATTTGCTATGAAATGTAGTGAACAATAAACTTATTTACCTTTTAAAAAATGTTTTTGTACTAAAAGTCGTATATTAAAATATTCCGATTTCATTAAAAACTTATAATATTACCCACATTTACGAAAGTAGTGCACGTTTGCGATTTAATTTAATACACAATAAAACTGTTCAACTGTAAACAATCAGCATGTGATAAGAAATGCTTTATAATCTCTTTCAGTGTCATTGATAACATTCAGTAATCTTTTTTATTATTTTTAAAGAACTCATTTCGAACTTTTTGTTGCATTTTTTTGAAAGTGCGATATCTCGGAAAGTTTCCATCCAATTTCGAAATTTTGAGTGAAAAATTTCAGAAAATTTTATACGTTTTTTAACCCTTTTTTTTGTTTTAAATTGAGATGTAATGAAAAATATACTTAAAATTATTGATATTTATTTTAATAGGAAACTGTATTATCATCGGAGATGGTAGCGATCAATCAGAATCTTCCGATATCTCTAGTAGCTTACTGGTAGAGCACCTGACCGTGAATCAGTTGACCTGGCGTTCGAATCCCAGCAGACCATCTCGTCGTGGAATAAGCAAAACATTATCTAGTGATCAGGGAGCCAACTTCATTGGCGCTGACGCCAACCTTCGAGCCATGTTTACATCAGCCTCAAAACAATCAAAATTCATCGCTTCAGTGCTTGCTGCTGATGGCACTGAGTGAAGGTTTAATCCACCAGGTGCACCTAATTTTGGCGGATTTCGGCAGGCAGCTGTAAAGTCTTCTAAACACCACATTCCACGAGTCCTCGGGGATAGAACTTTAACCTTCGAGGAAATGAGCACCTTTCTTTATCAAGTGAAGGTTTGTTTCAATTCGCGTCCTCTGCAAGCCATGTCGGATGACCCTGCAGATCTCAGCGCGCTTACTCCAGGACATTTTTTAATCGGAGAACCTCTCAACAACATTCCGGAGCCGAATTTGCTCGAGATGCCTGTCACTTGCTTAACTCGTTGGCAGCTTGCTCATCAAATGCAGCAGCATTTTTGGCACCGGTGGTCATCTGATTACCTAAAGGAACTGCAGCCCCGATCCAAATAGAGATCAACCTGTCCATCGATGGAGATTGGTGACCTAGCCCTCATTCAAGATGAGAATCTTCCACCCACCAAATGGGACTTGGGCCGTATCATCGATCTAAATCCAGGATCTGACGGTCATGTGCGTGTACTGATTCGACACACCAAAGGCAGTGAAGGAAGTGGTGTGATTTTGGTTTGTTTAGGAATCGATTTTCTTATTTTTATCATGTTTGAGTTTCTGTGGTATGTCATGAATGCATGCATGAGATTATCTTAATTGTTCATTTCGTCCCATATGAAGTGGGCGGAATGTTCGGAAATGACTGATTTATTTGTTCTTAATGTTTTCGATTTCAAACTATGTTTTATCTATCATCATTTATTCAATTATCTGTTAATCTATTTCTTCTCAAACGCTTTGAATGTTATCCTTTTATGAATATCATTACTTATATTTTGATTTTATAATTACTTTCTCTTGCATATGATTCATTCTATAAGCAGTGTATTGAATTTGGGCAAGTAGGTTTGCTGACTGTGTGTGTATGTCGTTCAACACGACAGTCGTCGTCGCACACGTGAAGACGGAAGAGCCTTGATTCTTCCTTTCGTGAATCAAGACGGGCTAAATAATTATTAATATACCAGTACTTATTTTTTGAATAAAGACGGCTCTGAGTGGAGCATCACTAGTTGGTTTTAACTTATGCATCAACTTATTGTCTCACCTCCATTTTTAATGCCATACATGAACGCTATTGAGGATGAATTGCCTAAATCTACTTCACAGTTTTACAAAGTTTTTATATTGTTAAACATTCGTGGACAGAGGTTAAGAAGTAACATTATATTTCAAAGATTATGAATTTCAAGTTAAATAAACTGCATAACATCTACCAAAAAATTATTTCGATGAACTCACCTTGGTCAAAAACGGTTCATATGTGATAAAATTTAGTACAAAATAAGCTGTTCACAAAAAAAAAATATTTGTTCTGAAAACGTTTCAGAATCTTGACGGTTGTTTGTGAAAAGTTTCAGAAGCCTTTTTTATTATGGTTACATGATTTGATTTCTACCGGCGCTTTAGTGGTTCGGAACCCACCTTAAAATGTAGGTCCCCCCAGACAAAGCTGGTGACTTACCAAGGATAAATGGACTCTTTCGAGGGCCTAACCTTGGGGGTCGAAGCCGATTTTGAGAAGACTCGAAAATGAGTCAGCGTTCCTCTTGTGCTTGGGATCCCCTACAGAGGGCACCACGCTCGATGGTCGCTGGCTAACTTCGAATAATGAACACACGCACACAGACACTTACATAACACACCAGGACAGTGCTTCGAATCTGTGCATCTAACTGATGACCTCAAAAGGATCGCTCCCTCCACCCTAGTCTGGCCGTATCCGCTCTTCGCGGCGTGCTAAGGGAGGCTGCCGAATGGCAAAGTCGGTGAGGATCACTTTGCCTGATCAACAATGTAGGACTTCATTTACTGTGCGATAAGTATGCCTGGCACCTGAGATGTATAATCTCAGAACGTTGGTGACAACGAAACCCACCGAGATCCAAAAACACTCGGCAAAAGATGGCCGGATTCGGAGTACTGCCTTGAAAATAAACGCGGGTATGGCACAATAGGCTTTACAGCTTAAGCGCCAGGGGCAGGACCTCACTCCCCCCCTGCCTACATACAACTGATTGAATAACTACACTGGTTCTAATACTTGATAAAAATTATTTTTCTGTTTACATGTAATCAAAATTTTATTTCATTTTCCTTTTCTTGAAGTTGGTGAACGATTTAGATATCTTCTGAATGAAATTTGCAAAACCCGCGCTCTTATGATCTACAACTCAAACAATACTTGCCGCCTCATTTTCTAAGTACAATTTTCAAAACAATTTCATTGAAGGAGAAGGATAATTAATATTAAAATAGTAAACTGTTCTGCTCGCATTTTACATTTTGAAATGCTTTTCAAGGTCAGTCCACTTGCCTTTCACGTTTTGAAGTGCTTTTTGGCGTGAATCCACTTGCCCTCACGATGGTACGTAAAAAATGATTTTTTTTTTAAATTTAACGTTCACTAAGAGTAAGAGTATCGCGAGAAAATATGTACGTAATAAAGCTGGAAAGTAGAAACATAGAAAATGAGGTGTTGGAAGGCGGATTTGAAATATGTTCAGGAGTAGATAGTGAATCACATGGTAGTCAAGGAGTCGGTTTGATTATGAATGGAAGAGCGAAGCAGCATTTTAGAGATCAAGTTAATGTATCTTCCAGATTGCTGTGGGCCAGAATGAAAGTGGGAATCAGAAGATTATTTCTCATCGCGTGCTACGCCCCAGTTGATGGTGACCCGAACGAAGTAAAATACGCCTTATGGGACAGTTTTAAATGATACTATGAGTGCTTGCAATTATGGAGAAAGAATTATTATGCTAGGAGACATGATCGAATGGGTCAGCGCGGCGTCTAGCTTCAAGATGAAGATACAGGAAGGGTGCTAGATACTTTTGGCGATACACGAAAAAATGATAACGGGAAAAGATTAGTTATTTTATGCTTAAAAAGGGCTTATTTACCACAAATACTTGGTTGCGGCATACAATGATCCACATGTAAGCCTGGTGTAGAGGAAATAGCCGCTGTATAATTCACTTCGTTATTGCAGATAAAAGACTCAGAGAGCTAGTAAAATATACAAGAGCAAATAGCTTTTCAGAATAAGATAATACAACGCATAGATCAGGCAATTCGGGAGGCGCTAAAAAATAATAAAAATATAGAGAGTCAAAAACTATGAGAATAACATAAGCTTCCGGCATTATAGACATGGCTAGCCTGCGGGCACGCTTTAAAATACTACAACTGGGTTTAAAATAATGCTAGACATGTTTTGTAAATCTTTTGGAAAGCTTATGAAATTTCACGTCAAATGACCTCCAGTGCAGATATTTATGACTTTTTGAAGAGGATATAACACGTGAGAAGTGTTTAAACAGAAATGGAAGGATTTGTCGAATGTTGTACCTAAACTTTAACGAGTTGAGAAATAAAGTTTTTATCATTGAAGCTGACTCTAATAAAATGCAAACATCTCAAAATGATAATGTACGAGATAACGACTATGAAATATATTATATAATCTATGATGAAGGACCAGAATCTTCCTTTGGAATACTTTTAACGAAATGTTTTATTAAAACATTAATCAGTTTTTTCTCTACTTGGAAAAAATGAGGGTTGTCCATACCCTGGTCTTCACCCTGACAATCATCCTTAATTCTATTGGTGAATATAATAGTATAATAATATATATAACTCAAAATAGTTTCAGGTTTTCTTTCTGTTCTCTGTATTTACTCTGGACATTCGATTCATTGATTTTTTTCAAAACCGATTTTAGATTTAAGCATATCTACGCTCTGTTTTGTGAGAGATTTACTTCTATATGCGGCAGGTAAATTTTCTTGTAGTAAAACTGCTCTTCAATCATTTATAAAAGACTATCAGTAAATTAACTTTGAAAAAAGCGATGCTACCAGCTGTTACAAAATAGCGACTCGCTGACTTCACACGTCAGCATTGTCGACAGGTATCACGCATATGCAGCTTGATGTTAAGGACAGCCTTTAGAGGTATTGACAAGAAATTACTAATCGATTTGTTCAAACGAGAATCTGACCACTGCCTTAATCAAAATTTGTACAAATGGGTATATTTATACATGGGGGTTCATAAAACAGCAACGTACATTTAAAAAATGCATTCCTCTCTTTTTTGTTGCAGTGGTAAGTTCACAGTTCGAGTGCTTACCTAATGGTGAACCCATTCCTGGTGTTCCTCGACCCGGACCTTCTTCTTCTACCTATGAAACAAATCATTTTTCTGAGGAGTACCTTCCGCCCGCCGATCCTTCTCTTCGTGCCAGGTCGAGATCTCCTGCAAGAGCTAATCCTCCAGCCAGGTGTATAGGTCTACCAACAAAGCTTCCTTCGCCTGACGGACATGGTTGTGGCCTTGAAAAACTTGAATTAATTCGCCTTATTCCCTGTGTGAAGCAGCGCCTGATATTGGAACTTCGAAGATACACTTTTCCTGCCGATGCATTAATTAAAATTAAAACAGGAAAGAATACCTATGTGCCCATGCCAAACGGAGAAAATATTGTATTATCAACATCCAATGGTGATGTTTTTGCAATATTGGAGAGTCATAATGTTCTTGCTGGATTATATAAAAATAATACTGAAAATAAAAGACGGATGAAAATAAACATGCTAAGCGGCAGGGTTACCCCATTGACTACAGAAGAAATCAATGAAACTCCAGTAGGTGCGCGCCGCACAATCTTGATGAATTATAGAGTAGTGCATCTAGACCCTCAAGTGTAATCCTCTATACCGTGAATTTGAACAAAATATTAAAATGAGATGTAATATTAAATTAAAATACATACTTTGTGAATGTGATGCACTAGAGGGCCTCTGAAACGAATACCTGGGGATTACTTTCTCGAATCAACAAATTTTCGTGAAATTTCATGGAAAGCAGAGTGTGCTCTGAGCTGTCATTGTCCTGCCTACTGAGGTATGCTCCAAATCACTCTCTTCATTCAATCAAAACCAGTGATAACCCGCGGTTGCATCCGACTTTATTAGATGTACTCGCATTTGCCTGGACATTTGCTCAGGGAAAAGGAAAACTGCAGAAAACCTCCCGAGTTCAGCCGGCTTGTTGACAGTCTCTTTCTCATTTTTGTATATTGCTGCCTCTAAGATATGTGTATATTTGCTATGAAATTTAGTGAACAATATACTTATTTAAATTTAAAAAAATGTGTTGGTACTAAAAGTTGTATATTAAAATCTTCTGATATCATTAAAAAGTTGTAATATTCCCCACATTTACGAAAGTGGTGCACGTTTGCGATTAAATTTAATAGACAATAAAACTGCTCAACTCCAAACAATCAGCATGTGATAAGAAATGCTTTATAATCTCTTTCAGTGTCGTTCATATCTTTCAGTAATCTTTTTTATTATTTTTAAACAACTCAATGTTTAAAGTTTTCGACAGACTGATGTTTGTCACGTTGGGTAGGTTAGATTTTGTGTTAAACAATTTTTTTTAAATGTTGAAATTTGGGGAGTTACATATTATTCAATTTTTTGAAAGTGCGATATCTCCGAAAGTTTCCAACCGATTTAAATAAAATGTATAGGCCTTATAGAGTATTCGATACTTCTTTTTTATGTAAAAAAACCAACCAAAATTCAAAATTTTGAGCAAGAAAAATTTCAGAAAATTTTCTGTTTTTTTTCAGCTCGTATTTTTTTTTGTTACTTTTTCATTTGCAAATTATTTCTTGTAGTTTCATCTTTCATTCAAAGAAAAAACTTTGCTCCAGAAATTATTAAAATAATTGTGTGAACAAACATTGTTTGAACAATCGAAAATTTAAATTCTTTTTGGCAAAAAATCTTCTTTCATTTAATTGTTCTCATCACAACATTAATTTTTTACCATGTCGGTTGATCTGCCTATGAGTCTATGATGTGCCTTCTTATTTTCCTTTCCTCTTTTTTATTTTTGTCCAAAGAAAAATTTGTATTTTTTTTTCAAGAAATTTTTTTTTTCAATTACAATAAGAGCATTTTATGGTGTTTTTCCAAATTTGGTCGTTGGGTTCTTGTTTGTATTTTCATAAATTCTTGACATTGAAATCATATCGTTCAAATGAACGATTTTGCAGCTGTATTTGTAAGTATTGTTACGCACAAGGATCAATAAAACGGAATCTAATGCAGAGTATTTAAAAATATATTCAAAATTATTTTTGTTTCCAAGTGTAAAATAAAATCATGAGTGATTATTTTCACATGAAAAAAATAACAACAAAAAATACGAGCTTGAAACAAAAATTTGAAATCAACAATTTGTTAACATTTTTCACTCTAAATTAAACTTTTTTTTGCTTCACTTCTTATAGCAAACAAGTGCTTGATTCTACATAACACACATACATTTGTAATAAAATTGTAATGTCTCTTTCCGGAATTGTAACTGCATTCTTCAATAAAATTGTAGGTGAATCAATAGAGCAGAAACTGAGAGCCATATTAGATTCAAAGGCATAGGAACCCTAATGCAACTGACTAGGATACTTGTAGGGAGGATCTAAGTGGTTTTCTGGGCGCTATGCTGGGCAGAATCAAGTCCATCAAACGAATAGATTTCTCTATCGCCATCCTACAAAAAGGTATGAACAAAACGTATGAGGACAATTGTTTCCTTCGTATTAAGAAAGCAGACAGGGATGTACCCTGGTGGAATCCTAGACTTCAGGACCTGGAAAAGGATACTCGATGCTTTTTTAACATGGCTGAAAAGAATGGGATTTGGGACTTGTATAGGGCAACTTTGACAAGATATAATAATGAAATACAAAATGCCGTAAGGAAGTCATGAAGGAACTAGAGCATGAGCCATACTCCTCAGGAGGACTCACTTTTAGAGCCAAAATGGAAGATTGTAAAGTGGCGCTCAACGTTTCAAAGTGCTTTTTAATTAAACAAAAGTAACAACAAGAAGAACATTTTTCGAAAGAAGGGCTCTAGTTATGCAGATGTATAAGCCTTCAGATTATGTGGTAATAATATAACATCAAAAAAGTCAACATCGTAGCTCTATTTTGTATTATTCTAAAAACCGACTCGTTTGAAGCACCTTAATGGAACTCCTGGATTCAGCGCTCAACATAGTGGAGCAATGGTGCAGCTACCGTTGTTTGTTTGTCAACCCAAAAAAGACGGAACTCTTGCATTTTACCAAAAGAAGGAAACTAACTAGCTTCAGTGATCTTAAATTCTACGGTTGGAGAGTAGAAATTCTACCGTAGAAACTCCATGTTGACGCAATTTTAAAGAAAGCTAGAATAGTTTGATGGGCCTGTAGATGCGAAATAGGGAAAAAATGGGGCTTAAAACCCAAGATGACTTACTGGTTATATACCATGATAATTAGACCTTTCATAACATATGCACTAACGATTTGGTTACCATGGACTGAACTAATCAGTACTACAAAACAACTAGAAAGCCTCCAAACGGTTTTTTTCTTGACGATCACTGGTGCTATCCAAACAACATCAACAGAAGCACTTGAGGTCATTCTAAATATCCCGTCGTTGCACCTTTTCGTGAGAAATATTTCCGCAGCGGAAGTCTATAGACTCCTAGTAGGGGAGAAACCACAGTGATGTTAAGATAACAGATCTGCATGATATCAGTGAGCGAATGCTATGCGAGGATAATATTCTTAATATAAAAACTGGTGTTATGTTGAGGAAATTATCCTTCATGAAACTCTTCAAGGTAATTTTAGATAAAAGGGAGAAATGGCATAATTAACGTAAAGGGAAGGATATTTCAAACCAGGAGTTCTCGTTTAGTACACAAACAACTCTAAAGACTCATTGGGAGCAGAGACTGGAATCTGTGGGAAGAAGTCCAGAGATGAGATAACAATAGCACTGGGCACATTGCCTACAGTTTTTCAGGCCGAAATAATAGCTATTAATTCTTCTGACAGTCAGCCAGCACTTAAGGCTCTTACATCTGGTATCTTCACTTTCAGACTAATCTTCAGTTGTCTTCAAGATCTTCTTCAGGCTGCCGGTGAAAACCAGATGAGTCTGATCTGGGTTGGTCATAAGGATATTGAAGATAATGAGAAAGCTGATGCACTGACTCAGGCGGGAGCTTCACAGCCACTGTTTGGCCCGGCACCCTACTGTGGTATCTCGTATGCATCGGCGAAAGGAGCTACTGATAAATAGCTCTCGGACGAGCATACGAGATATTGAAGAAGAACCAAAAAAATGGTGCAATCCAAGAATTTCATATTTGGTGCACGTATTAGGAGGACTGATGAAAACTCGATCATAGAAAGATGTCAGATTAACGTCGTGGTAGACCAGCACGAGAATTGGAGATAACCTTTGTTGTCGAAAGTGTGATTTTCGTGAGGAGATAGCTCATCCCATAATTTCTGAATGTGATGCACTGGCGTGCCTCAGAAACGAAAACCTGGGGGATTTTTTTCTTGGACCAGAAGAGTTTTATGACATCTCCTCTAGATCAGCGTATGCATTTCAGGTAAAGACTGACCTTATGATAGATAGTTAAGTTTCAGTGTATAGCAAAATAGATTTTACCACAGTGCCATAGACACTTAAACTTAAAAGGGCTGGCATATTCCGGGTTTTTTCGTTCGCACTTCTCGGAAGTCTCATGATAATTTGAAACACAAAAATAAAAGAATCGCCTGGCCCGTTTTTTAGAAAATTCAATTCTTGATTTCTTTAAAGAGGTTCTTTGAAATATTTTCGTGTAAATTGCTAAGTAAAACACTTCAATATTTTGGAAATATGGAGAAAAAAATGGAGAAATATCAGCGGTTCAAAAATTGCTTGTTTCTAGATTCTTGCAGGTCTCAATACCCTTGGCCAGGATTAAAGTGTATAAGCTCTGCTGCAAAACTGGAAAAAGTCGAATATTCGATCTCTAAAAGTGTCAAACTTATGGCCCTCATCAGAAGGGGATTTTTAGCAAGTGATTTTGTTAAAAAAATTAAAATTCTAGATTTTATTGAATAATTGGTGATATGCATCGTCGGCCAAAGTTTCCCGTAATGAAATTAAAGCATCCCAAATTTTAAGAAGATCTAGAAAGAAAAGCTCTAACTTGAATAGCGCTTTTTGATGCCTCTTTTTCAGGAATAACTGATTTTATGACAATCGCATGTGAAAATTGCCTCTCAATAAATCAGACTAGACTCTATTTTAGGTTAATAAAGAAATAAATCATTTTGCATACAGAAAGGTGCAAGCCGTTTTTCTTCATTGTTTCATTCAAGGTGTTTCCGTTTCAGGTTGAAGTCAGTCCAGACCCAACCTACCGTGATAAACTCCCTTTTTTAAACATTTCTTATTCATTAGATATTCTATATTCATTCACCAGTAGAATTAAATGAAGCCGCTAAAGAGCAAAACATAGTGCAAAAGGGGCTCATATTTTCGACGTAGAGGAAACTTTTTTAGGGAGTCATTCGCGGTCTTTGATTTGCGAAGTTTCAAAAATGAATAAAAGTTATTAACTTGTATTAAAATAAAGCTCCAATCTACACTAAAGTCGCATTTTACATTTAGAAGTGCTTTTTCATGTGAGTCCACTTGCCTTTCACGTTTTAGGATGCTTTCTGTTGTGAATCCCCTTGCCCCTCACAGTGGTACGTAAACAATGATTTTTTTTATTGAATTTAGCATTCACTTGGCTATTCTCTTTGCGATCTATTCGCGATCTTTCTCTCCGGAAAAATTTCATGCTGTGAAGATGACAAATACTTCTTCAAATCAGAGTGGATTCCGAAGGGGGTACAATAGAATGGTATTTCCGTGCCCGGCACCGTCTCTGCTGAATATAATCGAGTTTTAAGGTTTTCACTAGTGATTGTATGATTTGATTTGGAAATGGAAAATATTACAGAAAAATAATTTTTATCAAGTATTAGAACCATTGACACACGACATCATACCTGGTAGCACTGCTGCTAGTGGACGCGGGTTATCCACGATCTCATGAAATTAAACAACTCAACCAATACTTCCCATCCCATTTTTGTTTTGTGATGTTTTTCAAGACAAAAAATCAAGCTTTTTTCTAGCTCACTTGAAAAAAGAAAAAAAGACATGATTTCGACTCGCAGAATGAATTTCTTGCATAAAGTGGTAGTTGGTCGTACAATTTAAGTAATGAATAATACAAACAATAAAATAGCCTTTACATTGACTGAAACTTCAATTGGCGCAATGCATGCACACGGTAAAGGTAAAGGTCAATTTTCAGGCGGTGAATGGAGACTGGGTGTTTGGAATGGTAGAGGGGTGAATGATCTTAAAGTAAGAGTATTAAGAGAAAATATGCTCGTAAGAAAGCTAGAAAGTAGAAACATAGAAAATAGGGTTGGCAGGCGGATTTGAAATATTGTCAGGAGTAGATAGTAAATCACATGGTAGTCAAGTAGTCGGTTTGATTATGAATGAAAGAGCGGAGCAGCATTTTAGAGATCAAGGATATGTATCTCCCAGATTGCTGTGGCTTATAATGAAAGTAGGAATCAGAAGATTATTTCTCATCGCGTGCTACGCCCCAGTTTATGGAGATCCGAACTAACTAAAAGACGCCTCATGGGACAGTTTAAATGATACTATAAGTGCTTGCGATCATGGAGAAAGAATCATTATACTAGGAGACATGATCGGATGGGTCGGCGCGGCGTCCAGCTTCAATATGAAGATACAGGAAGGGTGCTAGGTAATTTTGGCTATACAAGAAAAAATAATGACGGGAAAAGATTAGTTATATTATGCTTAAAAAGGGCTTATTTATCACAAATACTTGGTTTAGGCATACAATGATCTACATGTACACCTGTTGTAGAGGAAATCGCCACTGTATAATTGACTTCGTAATTGCAGATAAAATACTAAGAGAGCTAGTAAAATATACAAGAGTCATGAGGGGTTCTGAATGCAATACTGATCATTACCTCCTAGTCTCCAAAATAAACTTAAGTCGCGGATGGAGAAGAAAGAGAACCAAAAAAAAAACGAAACAGGCGCAACTGAAGATTGAAATTTTATAAAAACCAGGAGTGCAAATAGCTTTTCAGAATAAGATAATATAACGCATAGATCAGGCAACTTGGAAGGCGCTAAAAGATAATACAAATATAGAGGACGCATCAGCCTTGTTTGATGATGTCATTGTTAGGAGTTCAACTGAAGTGTATGGTACTGCGGTTTTAGGATGAACGTCTGGTGATGCATGGTGGAATGATGAAATTCAGGCAGTCCGACAAGAAAAGAGAGAAGCTTACGACAGAACGTTGTCAAGAAAAGCAAATATAAAATCAGAACAGCAAAAAGTGTTTCAAAAAAGAATGAAGGGAAATAAAAGTACAGAAGAATAGAACCCGATGCGAAAATAATACTTTCTTGAATCATAAATTATGAAAATGTACATTAGCATCCGAAATTATAGACATGGCTAGCGCGCGGAAAACTAAAAATCCAGTGCAGATATTTATGACTTTTTGAAGAGAATATAACACGTGAGAAGTTTTTGAACAAAAAATCAAGGATTTATACAATGTTATACCTAAACTTTAACGATTTGAGAAACAAAGTTTTTATCATCAAAGCTGACTCTAATGAAATGTAAACATCTCAAAACGATAATGTATGAGATAAAGACTATAGAATATATTATATAATCTATGATGAAGGACCAGAATCTTCCTTTGGAATACTTTTAACGAAATTTTTTATCAAAACATTAATTAGTTTTTCCTCTCCTTGGAGAAAATGAGGGTTGTCCGTACCCTGGTCTTCACCCTGACAATCATCCTTAATTCTATTGGTGAATATAATAGTATAATAATATATATATATATATATATATATATAACTCAAAATATTTTCAGGTTTTATTTCTGTTCTCTGTATTCACTCTGGACATTCGATTCATTGAATTTTTTGAAAACCGATTTTAAATTAAGGCATATCTACGCTCTGTTTTGTGAGAGATTTACTTTCACATGCGGCGGGTAAATTTTCTTGTAGTAAAACTGCTCTTAAATCATTTATATTAAGCCATTGCCGGACATGATTCTGATTCTGTTTTGGTGAGAGAATAAAAATATTTGAGTAAAACGGTCCACACTGACTAAGACCCGAGCAGTTCCTGACTAGAATTTGTTGATTTTTTTATCATCAGCAGAGTCCAAATGAAGCCTGGCTAAAATACAAAATTGGAGCTTAAATAGACCTATATAGTTTCTTCAGTCACAACGAATATAAAATCTTGACGGTGCCTTGAGAGGTATTGACAAAAAATTACTGGTCGATTTCTTCAAACGAGAATTTGACCACTGCATCAATCGAAATATGTAAAAATGGGTAAATTTATACATGAAGGGTTCATAAAACACCAACGTACATTAAAAAAATGCATCCCTCTCTTTTTTGTTGCAGTGGTAAGTTCACAGTTCGACTGCTTACCTAATGGTGAACCCATTCCTGTTGTTGCTCGAGCCGGACCTTCTTCTTCTACCTCTGAAAGAAATCATTTTTCTGAGGAGTACCTTACGCCCGCCGATACTTCTCTTCGTGCCAGGTCGAGATCTCCTGCAAGAGCTAATCCTCCTGTCAGGTGTACAGCTCTACCTACAAAGCTTCCTTCGCCTGACGGAAGTGGTTGTGGCATTGAAAAGCTTGAATTAATTCGCCTTATTCCCTTTGAGAAGCAGCGCCTGATATTGGAACTTCGAAGATACACTTTTCCTGCCGATGCATTAATTAAAATTACAACAGGAAAGAATAGGTATGTGCCTATGCCAACCGGAGAAAAAATTGTATTATCAACATCCGATGGTGATGTCTTTGCAATATTGGAGGGTCATAATGTTCTTGCTGGATTATACAAAAAGTATGGTGAAAATAAAAGACGGATGAAAATAAACATGCTAAGCGGCAGGGTTACTCCATTGACTGCAGAAGAAATCAAAGAAACTCCAGTTGGTGCCCGCCGCAAAATCGTGATGAATTATAGAGTAGTGCATCTAAACCCTCAAGGGTAATCCTCTATACCGTTAATTGAGACAAAATATTGAAATAAGATGTACTATTAAATAAAAATACATACTTTGTGAATGCGATGCTCTAGCGTGCCTCAGAAGCGAATACCTGGGGAATACTTTCTCGAATCAGAAAATTTTCGTGACATTTCATGGAAACCAGAGTATGCTCTGAGCCGTTATTTTCCTGCCTACTGAGGTGGACCTAAAATCACTGTCTGAATTTAATCACAACCAGTAATAACCCGCGGCTGCATCCGACTTTATTAGAAGTATTCGCATTTGCCTGGACATTTGGCCAGGGAAAAGGAAAACTGCAGAAAACCTCCCGAATTCAGCCGGTTTTTTGACAGTCAGTTTCTAATTTTTTTCATATTGCTGCTTCTAAGATATATGTATATTTGCTATGAAATTGAGTAAACAATAAAATTATTTACTTTTAAGAAAATGTGTTGATACTAAAAGACGTATATTAAAATATTCCAAAATCACTAAAAAGTTTTAATATTCCCCACATTTACGAAAGTAGTGCACGTTTACGATTAAATTTAATACACAATAAAACTGTTCAACTCTAAGCAGTCAGCGTGTGATAAGAAATGCTTAATAATCTCTTTCAGTGTCATTGATAACTTTCAGTAATTTTTTTTATTATTTTTTAAAAACTCGATGTTTGAAGTTTTCGGTAAACTAATGTTTGACACGTTAGGTAGGTGAGATTTTGTGTGAAACAATTTTTTTTTTAATTTTGAAATTTGGGGAGTTACCTCATTTTGAATTTTTTTGAAAGTGCGATATCTCGGAAAGTTTCCAACCGATTTCAATAAAATGTATAGGTGTTATATAGTATTTGATACATCTTTTCTATGAAAAAAAAACGAACCAACGTTTCGCTGGCCCCGCCATAATGTTTTCCGCATGAGGGGTAGTTTTTAGGGGTTGGAGTTGGTTGCACAAATTTGGACAAAT
>CAKNYM010046887.1:0-24470 GCA_932195095.1 Andricus curvator | reverse complement strand
CGCATAGGGGGTAGTTTTCAGGGGTTGGAGTTGGTTGCACAAATTTGAACAAATCAAGACGATAGTAATACGCTCATGCAAAGTTGATTTTGGAGATTGTCGAGACTGGCGAAATATTTTGCTGGCCCTGCCATGATGTTTGCCGCATAGGGGGTAGTTTTTAGGGATTGAAGTTGGTTGCACAAATTTGAACAAATTAGGACGGAAATAAGACACTGATATAAAGTTGATTTTAGATAATATCGGGGCCAGCGAAACGTTTTGCTGGCCCCGCCATAATGTTTGCCGCACAGGGGGGAGTTTTTAGGGATTTACGTTGGTTGAAAAAATTTGAACAAATGAAGAAGAAGATAATACGCTCATATAAAGCTGATTTTGGACATTGTCGAAGCTGGCGAAATATTCCGCTGGCCCCGCCATAATGTTTGTCGCATGGGGGGTAGTTTTTAGGGGTTGGAGTTGGTTGCACAAATTTGGACAAATTAAGGCGAAAATATGAGCCCATATAAAGTTGATTTTGGACAATGTCTGGGCTGGCGAAATATTTTGCTGGCCCTGCCATGATATTTGCCACATAGGGGGTAGTTTTCAGGGTTTGAAGTTGTTTGCATAAATTTGAACAAATTAAGACGAAAATAATAGGCTCGTATAAAGTAGACTTTGGATAATGTCGGGGCTGGCGAAATATTGCGCTGGCCCCGCGATAATGTTTGCCGCATAGGGGGTAGTTTTCAGGGGTTGGAGTTGGTTGCACAAATTTGTACAAATCAAGACGATAATAATACGCTCATGCAAAGTTGATTTTGGAGATTGTCGAGACTGGCGAAATATTTTGCTGGCCCTGCCATGATGTTTGCCGCATAGGGGGTAGTTTTTAGGGATTGAAGTTGGTTGCACAAATTTGAACAAACTAGGACGGAAATAAGACGCTGATATAAAGTTGATTTTAGATAATATCGGGGCCAGCGAAACGTTTTGCTGGCCCCGCCATAATGTTTGCCGTACAGGGGGGAGTTTTTAGGGATTTAAGTTGGTTGCAAAAATTTGAACAAATGAAGAAGAAGATAATACGCTCATATAAAGCTGATTTTGGACATTGTCGAAGCGGGCGAAATATTCCGCTGGCCCCGCCATAATGTTTGTCGCATGGGGGGTAGTTTTTAAGGTTTGGAGTTGGTTGCACAAATTTGAACAAATCAAGGCCAACAGCCATACCACGCTGAAAAACCCAGTTCTCGTCAGATCACTGAAGTTAAGCAGCGTTGGGCGCGGCTAGCACTTGGATGGGTGACCATTCGAGAAAACTGAGTGCTGTTGGCACATCGTGGGTGTGGTGAGCCCACACTTGTAGTTATTTACTACAAGTTATCAACCTGGAAACACTACCCGAATCGGGTAGTGTCACGCCTACCCCGAAAGGGAAATGGCTTAATGGTATACAAGGCGAAAATATTTGGCCCATATAAAGTTGATTTTGGATAATGTCGGGGCCAGCGAAACGTTTCTCTGTCCCCGCCATAATGTTTGTCGCATAGGGGGTATTTTCTAGGGGTTAGAGTTGGTTGCACAAATTTGAACAAATCAAGGGGAAAATATTAGGCGCATATGAAGTTGATTTTGGACAATTTCGGGGACAGCGAAGCATATCGCTGGCCCCGCCATAATGTTTGTCGCATAGATGGTCGTTTTTAAGGGTTGGAATTGGTTGCACAAATTTGAACAAATTGAGACGAAAATATCAGGCCCATATAAAGTTGATTTTGGACAATGTCGGGGCTGGCGAAATATTTTGCATTGCACAAATTTGAACAAATTAAGACGAAAATAATACGCTCATAAAGTTGATTTTGGATAATGTCGGAGCGGAGTGGAAGGAAGAGGCGGTGCAGTAGGTGAAAGAGATTGTGTACCTGGGCTTCTTGTTTCGGAGAAATGGGGAAGTGGATGGCCACATATAAGAGAGAGTAAGGAGCGCGAATGTGGTGATGAGGCAGGTGTCGGGGTCGGGAAAGAAGTTATTCGCAGATGATTTTGTAAGAAGAATGAAATTGTTTGACTCACTAGTGATGAGTGTGCTATTGTATGGAATAGAGGTGTGGGGGTGGAAGGAAAGCGAAGAGGTAAATAGGACACAGGAGAGGTATGTGAAGTGGACACTGGGGTCGGCGACGAACACGCCTAATTATATTGTCAGGAGGGAGACGGGGAAAACGAGTGTAGGGATTCTAGCGGTGAGTGGGAGAAGGAGAACAGGAAGGGGGTGGGAAGATGAAGGTTGAAAGGGAAAGGTATTTCAGAACGAATGGACTGCAAATGGATGAAGTGAGAAGGATGCACGAGGAAGAAAGGAAGGTCTATGTGTTGGTTAAGAAAACGGCACGGAGAGAGAGAAGACAGCAGGAGAAAAGAGAATAAGAGAGTCAAGGTTCAACGGGAACTATGTGTGAATTATGCCAAGGGCGAGAGCGCAATATTTATGTGAGAAAGGAGAGAAAGGAAGTCAGGTGCTTATAGCGAGGATGAAATGTGGGTGCATGGACGGTTTTAATAGGTTCTGGCTCTCTTTCTAGGGAAAAAAGGATATGTGAACTGTGTGGGAAGGGGGATGCAAGAGTGGAACACTGGTTGGAGGAGTGCGTAGAGGTGGAAAGGAGCAGGATAAGCATGGAGGTATTGATGCATGAAAGGGTGGACGGAAGGGCAGTAGCATGGGTGAAGGGAGTGTTGGGCAAGATGTTGAAGAAGAGAAGGAAGGAGGAAAAGGAATAGAGAAGGAAATATTGTAAATAGAAGAGGAAGTAGATATAAGTGATATGTAAATATTGGAAATAGTAGATAAGTGCGAGAGAGAAAGTAGGGACATGCGAGCGAGGCGAGGCGAACCGAGGTAGGCAAGGCGATAAGAGCGTGCGGTCTTAGAGATAAGGTATGGATGGATGTTAGTTTTTCAGGGATAGTTTTAAAAAAATTCTGTAAGAAATGGAAGTGTAAGCAAATCAATTTTTAGGGCCATCAGGCTGAAAAATAAATGTTTATCCATCTATCTATGAATCAAGCTGACTCTAATGAAATGTCAACATCTAAAAACGATGATGTATGAGATAACGACTATCGAATATATTATATAAACTATAATGAAGAACCAGAATCTTCCTTTGGAATACTTTTAACGAAATTTTTTATTAAAACATTAATTAGTTTTTCCTCTACTTGGAAGAAATGAGGGCTGTCCATATCCTGGTATTCACCCTGACAATCATCCTTAATTCCATTGGTGAATATAATAGTATAATATTATATATAACACAAAATATTTTCAGGTTTTCTTTCTGTTCTCGGTATTCACTCTGGACATTCGATTCATTGATTTTTTTCAAAGCCGGTTTTAGATTTAAGCATATCTACGCTCTGTTTTGTGAGAGATTTACTTCCATATGCGGCGGGTAAATTTACTTGTAGTAAAACTGCTCTTACATCATTTATAAAAGACTATCAGTAAATTAACTTTGAACAAAGCGATGCTACCAGCTGTTACAAAATAGCGACTCACTGACTTCACACGTCAGCATAGTCGACAGGTATCGCGCACATGTAGCTTGCTGTTACGGACAGCCATTTCCGGACATAATTCTGATTCTGTTTTGGTGAGAGATTGAATATATTTTAGTAAAACGGTCCACACTGACTAAGACACGAGCATTTCCTGACTTGAATTTGTTGGTTTTTTCATCATCATCACAGCCCAAATGAAGCCTGGCTAAAATACAAAATTTCAGCTTAAATAGACCTACATAGTTTCTTCAGTCACAAAGAATATAAAATCTTAAAGGTGCCTTAAGAGGTATTGACAAAAAATTACTAGTCGATTTGTTCAAACGAGAATCTGACCACCGCCTCAATCGAAATATGTAAAAATGGGTAAATTTATACATGGAGGGTTCATAAAAAACCAACGTACATTAAAAAAATGCATTCTTCTCTTTTTTGTTGCAGTGGTAAGTTCACAGTTCGAGTGCTTACCTAATGGTGAACCCATTCCTGGTGTTCCTCGAGCCGGACCTTCTTCTTCTACTTCTGAAAGAAATCATTTTTCTGAGAAGTACCTTCCGCCCGCCGATCCTTCTCTTCGTGTCAGATCGAGATCACCTGCAAGAACTAATCCTCTTATCAGGTGTACAGCTCTACCTAAAAAGCTTCCTTCGTCTGACGGACGTGGTTGTGGCCTTGAAAAACTTGAATTAATTCGGCTTATTCCCTTTGAGAAGCAGCGCCTGATATTGGAACTTCGAAGATACACTTTTCCTGCCGATACACTAATTAAAATTACAACAGGAAAAAATATGTATGGGCCTATTCCAACTGGAGAAAAAATTGTATTATCAACATCCGATGGTGATGTCTTTGCGATATTGGAGGGTCATAATGTTCTTGCTGGATTATATCAGAAGTATGGTGAAACTAGAAGACGGATCAAAATAAACATGCTAAGCGGCAGGGTTACCCCATTGACTACAGAAAAAATCAAAGAAACTCCAGTAGGTGCCCGCCGCGCAATCATGATGAATTATCGAGTAGTGCATCTTAACCCTTAAGTGTAATCCTCTACACCGGTAATTCAAACAAAATATTAGAATAAGATGTAATATTAAATAAAAATACATACTTTGTGAGTGTGATGCACTAGCGTGCCTCAGAAACGAATACCTGGTCTCTGAGCCGTTATTGTCCTGCCTACTAAGATGGGTTAAAAATTACTGTCTTAATTTAATCACAGCCAGTAATAACCCGCGGCTGCATCCGACCTTATTAGAAGTACTCGAATTTGCCTGGACATTTGGCCAGGGAAAAGGATAACTGCAGAAAACCTCCCGAGTGCAGCCGGCTGTTTGACAGTCAGTTTCTAAATTTGTATATTGCTGCCTTCAAGTTATGTGTATATTTGCTATGAAATGTAGTGAACAATTAACTTATTTACCTTTTAAAAAATGTGTTGGTACTAAAAGTCGTATATTAAAATATTCCGATTTCATTGAAAAGTTATAATGATACCCACATTTACGAAAGTAATGCACGTTTGCGATTTAATTTAGTACACAATAAAACTGTTCAACTGTAAACAATCAGCATGTGATAAGAAATGCTTTATAATCTCTTTCAGTGTCATTGATAACTTTCAGTAATCTTTTTTATTATTTTTAAACAACTCGATGTTTAAAGTTTTCGACAGACTGATATTTGTCACGTTAGACACGTTTTAAATCCAGATGTAATGAAAAATATAGTTGAAATTATTGATATTTATTTTACTAGGAACCTGTATTATCATTGGAGATGGTAACGATCAATCAGAAGAGAAATCTTTTTACACGCCGTGAAAATGGAAATCTACATCCAGTTGACCTAGCGTTCGAATACCAACAAAGCGAAGGAAGAAGATCTTTTTTTTTGAATAAATTGAATTTAAAAAATGATATTTATTCACCAGCATAATTAAGTAAAGCCGCTGAAGCGTAGACTACAGTGCAAAAGGCCCTCACATTTTCGAGGTTGAGGAAACTATTTCACCGAGAAATTCGTTATTCCAGTCTCACTACTGAATATTCGATAAAATATAAGTTCTTATCTAATTCCACACTCCACATCATTCGATTTGGGAAGTCTCAAAAATAAACCAAAGTTAAAGGCATTTTTCAGATGTCATTGTTTTTGTTCCTAAATTCAGGCCATATGTCGGAACTAACTTTGATGGAGCGCTGCTATAAGGTGTGAATTTGAAAACGAGAACAATGAAATGCGAAAAATATAAAGTACAGCTATTTATCACTAAAGAATTACAAGGTTTCAAAAATGAAAAAAATGTAAGAAGTTCTATTTTTGAAGATTCTCCTTTTCTGTGAAGGTAAACAAATGAGTCAATTAATTAATTTTAATATTTTGATACATTCTGTCGGTTTTGTCTGAAAATTTTTAGTTATATGTGTTTAGGCGTTAGATTAGGCGGTTGCGCTTCGAGTTTATATCGGGTAAGTCCAAGCAATATTTCTCTCTAACCATTCAGATTATAACTAGAACCACATATCGATAATGAAAACAGAATTGACATTCAGTTCTAAATTCCGACAAGACCTTTTCAGGCAAACAAATAAATATCACTGGGCGACTTTTCTTCGTGGCAATCACAAAAGTAAGTTTCAGTTTAGGACAAAAAAAATTACAAAATAGATTCATATTTGTAAAGATGAAAAAATTGTAATGTCTCTTCCTGCGATTGTAACTGCATTCTTGAATGAAATTGTAGGTGAGTCAATAGAGCAAGAACTGAGAGCAGATATTTTTCATATATTTATTAGATTTAAGGATATATTTGTCTCATTCCAAAAGATGATTTTTTTATCTGAAGTTATATTACAACACTAAATGCCCATAATTGACATGTTTAGTTACCATATTAGATACAATACAATAAGTAGACTTTTTGATATAATTTTAATTTTTCGTAATGTTTTCATGCACTGCTTGAGCTTCCACTGGTTGAAGTCAACTTATGGCCTGGCTGTATTATCTTTTGAGAAGTACCTAGTGCTTGCACTTCTATTTGTTGAAGGTGTGGAGGCAAAATTTGGCCTATACCTAATTCCGTTTGTTTAGCATATTTAAAATCAACATATGAATTTCCATTTATATGTTTTCCAACCGGATAGCCGTACCTTTTGGTGCCTACCCTACCATCATATACTCCCTCAAGTATATTTTCAGGGTCGCTCCAGCCAATGATGGTTCTTTCTCTTATTATCAAAGTTATAGGAAGTGTAGCAGGAACTTTACGTCTGGCCCAAAAGAAAATGAAATAGTTGGGACCATTTATTAGAAGATACTGTATGTCAAATTCAGTACCCTTCTTTCTCTCGTAACCACTCCAGTTGAAACAAGCTGAAACATCGGGACAAAGTTTTTTATGAGGATAAATCTTGTAGTTATTTGATATGCATATGATATATAGAAGGGATGTGCATGAGGGAAATTTTTCTATCTGCTAAATGCTTGTCATAATATTTATTATACTGTTACTGTTTGATCAAATGAATAATATATATGAGTTTCTGGAATCGCTAAAAGACTGCTCAAATACAAAAACAAGAGCTGAATTAAGAAATGAAAAAATCAGCCTGACTCATTTTTCTTGGAAACCAGTGAGTTTAGCTTAGAGTTTGAGTTTTGCCCTGATAATGGTGAATCGAGAACAGGCGCCCAACGTTTCAAAGTGCTTTTTAATTAAGAAACAAAAAACAACAACAAGAATATTTTTCGAAAGAAGGGACCTAGTCATGCACATGTATAAGCCTTCAGATTATGTGGTAATAATATAACATCAAAAAATTCAACCACAGAACATTTGCAAACAACACAGAACATTTGCAAAGTTTCAAAAATGAATAAAAGTTATTAACTTGTATGAAAACAAAGTTCCAATCTTCAATAAAGTCGTGAGTATCATTATTTGTTATATAGCACATTTCACTTTTCATTTTTAAAACGTCATTGTTTTTTTCCTAAATTGAGGGCAAAGTCGCAACTAGCTTTAATTGAGCTCTACGATAAGACTTGAATTTGACAACGAAAACAATGACATAGAAAGAATCTCTCCAGGAAGAAATATGTTGTTTTTTAGAGAAAAATATTCTTTGCGATTTTATTTTCTATTTAAAATTAAAAAAAAAAAACTTTGTAGCCTCTTCTAGTTTCTGAGTAATGTACTTTTAGGCAGAAACGTGCACGTTCACTCTTTCGCGCAACGGCCAAAAGTGGTCTATGAATTAATTTTTGCGCACAAATCAGTTTACAGAATACCTTTTTTAATCAATTTGAGGTTTATCTTTTTGAAATACTCTGCAAGAAATTTCTTTCTGATTTGCTTTTGCGTTTGACAATAAGGAAGACCACCCTACAGTAGATAATCATTAATTAAAAGCACAGATATAACTGAAGTATTTGTTTCTGTTAGTATTTTGAATTAATGACTATCTACTGTAGGTACATTATCTACTGTGAAGTGGTCTCCCCTACTTATAAATACAGCGGCAACATTACTTATTAAACAGATGTGATTTTTCGTTTCTGAAATATTCTCTTGAATAGAATCATTGTGAGTCAGAACTAATGAACTGGGACTTAGAAATAACAAATACTTTATCAAGAATTTTATTGAATTTTTATAAACAATTTGAATGTTATTAGTAATTGTATTAGTAATTTTGATTAGTAAGTGTATAGTAATTGGAAAATAGAGGATTGGGATAAGAATATTTCACCAAAAGATGATTCTTTATCACACAATTCATCACACAATTCTACATAACACCTATAATTTTATTCAAATTTGTTGAAAACTTTCAAAGATATCTGATTTAAAAAAAAAAATGCATGCAAGAATTAAAAGTGTACTTGAAATTATGTGTGTATATTTACCAGCATAATTAAGTAAAATCGCTGAAGCGCAAAGGAGACAGCAGAAAGCCCTCATATTCTTGAGGTCGAGGAACCTATTTCACGGAGAAATTCTTGTTCTCAATGTAACTACCGAATATTTTACAAAATATCAGTCCTCATCTAACTCCACTTTCCACGTGATTCGATTTGCGAATTTTCAAAAATGAACAAAATTTATTAACTGGTATCAAAACAAAGATTCAATCTCCACTAAAGTCGTGAGTATCATCATTTGTCACATTCCACTCTCATTTTTCACATGTCACTGTTTCTGTACCCAAATTCAGGTCATGTGTCGAAACTAACTTTAATTGAGGCCGGCTATAAGATATTAATTTTTACCACCACAACAATGACATGCGAAGAATGTGAAGTATAATATGGAACATGAATTGTGAAGTCATACAAAATCTACCCGCTGAGTATACAGGGTGTCCCATAACCCATACAACCCCATGTACTACGTGATAGTGCAAAACAAAGTGAACAAAAAAGCCCCTCAACAAAAAGTTGTGCGAAGCTTAGTTTGGGCAAAATAAAGCTTCAAAGTTGAGCCTAATCAACCAGTGGAGAGCGAGCTTTAGCGGCCACTTGTTCGTGTTTCAAACGTTGAGATAGCTTGTTGCCGCCGTTCCATTCTTCATTTCAAAACGCAAGGTTCAAACATGAAAAACGTTTGTGACTTTTGAATCCTTCTCTCCAGCATTTATTAACAAGGTTAAAAAATGAAAAAAAACTCTCTCTCAGAGTTTCTGTTACATAAATTGTATTGTATTTGTATTTATTCAAAAAAGTCCCTGGGGCTAAATAGCCCTCTGAGGAACAGGATATACAAGGTCATTACAAATTTGTGCAAGCACTGATCGGCAGTATACTTGATTAATCTTAAAATTTAATCTATGAACTAAATTAAATAAATAAATAAGCAGAGTCGACCTCAGAGTAAGTATCAGATTAGCGATAAGATTATTGCGTAGTAATTAAAATTGAGTGATTAATTAATTAGTAGCCCTCTGTGCATGTTAAGGTATACATGAAGAATGACAAACTGTATGCATACGAAATAAATATTTGCAAAAGATAATGAATATAAAAAGAATTTCGAAGATGAAATATTCAAGAACTAAAAATGATTTTACCAGTGAGTAATTTCAAGAGTTGGATGAGAAGTATTGTACAAATATTTGAAAAAGAGATTCTTAAAATGATACAGGGAAGGTGCATTTCTAATATCGTATGGAACTTTATTCCATAACCGGGCACCTCTTACTATAAATACTCTTTGAAGCTGACATGTTCTGTGAAAAGGAATCTTAAGGATTTTATGTCTTTCACGAAGCTTAGACTGTACTGGAAGGTCTCTGTCTACAAATTGGAACAGGTTAAATAGATACTCCGGAGCTTTGTTCTGAAAAAGAGTATAGAACAAATTACCCATAAAGAATTGTCTTCTCTTGGCAACATTAAGCAAACCAGCCCTATATCTGTATGGAGTTATGTGTTCGTATTTAGGAAAATTGTAGATAAAGCGGGCGCAAGCGTTTAACGCCCGCTCGAGCTTTAAATTTAAATCGTCGGACAAACCATCGTATACCAAACAACCGTAGTCAAAGTGGGACAGGATTAGACTTTTAACCAAAAGTATTCGAGTGGAGGTAGGTAAAGAGTCCTTATTCCTATATAGTTGCTGTAGACTACTGTATGTTTTCCTCGAAATGCTCTGTACCTGTTCCTTCCAAGAAAAGGTACGGTTATAAAAATATCCCAGATCTTTAACTACTTCTAAGAAAGGGATGGCGAGATTCTCGATACGAAGTGGTGGAATAGATGCCAAAGTTTCAAGTGACGGAGATGAAGTAGGTCCAACAACAATTGCCTGAGTTTTGCCCGGGTTAAGAGTAAGTCCATTCTTCCAGGCCCAGAGGATCACACGATCAATATCCTCCTGGACTAAAATAAGTAATGCACTTAGTGTGGAAATTGGTCCCGATAAATAAATTTTGAAATAATCAGCATATTTGTGGTAGCTGCAATGTTGAAGTTCACTTCCAAGGTCAGATGTGAACAAATTAAAGAGGAGGGGAGCCAGAATGGAGCCCTGTGGAACCCCTCACTTGACCTCACCCCAGTCAGAAAGCCCACCACTACTATTAATGATTCTGTGAGACCGATTATTAAAATAGGACCCAAACCATTTAATGACAGAGTTTGACATGTTGAAAGATTTCAACTTTTGTAGGAGTAATTCATGGTTAACCATATCGAAAGCCTTCGAAAAATCAAACAGAACAACAATCGTGATCTCCCTTTTATCCATTGCTAATTTGAGATCCGTCGTTACCTTAAGGGAAGCAGTAAGAGTACTATGTTTTGCACGAAAACCTGATTGCATCGGGTCAATGGCCTTAGATAATTCAAAAAATCTGGAAAGTTGCAAGTGAACAATTTTTTCAAGTGGTTTAGAGAGTGCACATAGAATAGAAATTGGCCGGAAGTCTTTCGGGGTAGTAGGTTTGGAAATTTTGGAAATTGGACAAATAACAGCCTTTTTGCAGATATCTGGGAAGATACCGACCTGAAGGGAAGCATTATAAATATGCAATAGGATAGGAAAGATAATTGGAAGAGCAAGTTTAATCATTTTGATTGATATTCCATCAGTCCCAATAGGATTTGATTTGATTTCAAGTGTTTTTTTCAAAAAGTAGTTCAGGTGGGATGTCATCGAAAAAGAAGTCAGAGTCATTAAATGATGAATCAAGAGAGGTAGTGGAAGATGATGATGTTAAGTCTGGTACTAGGAATGTAAAAAAAAGTCTTTAAAAAGTCATCAGGCGGAAAATTACTATCTATAGATTCGTGCTTGGGCGGGATTAGGTGTAAACGTCTAAGGAGATGCCAAATGTCCTCTTTTTTGTCTCTGTGTGCAATCTCATTATAATTGTATTGAATGAACGAATCTCTAATTTTAGTTTGAACTAGGTTCCTGAGTTTACGAAATTGAGCTGGTATTATACTGCTTTTTGTTCTTTTTGCAAGTCGGCGCTTGCCATCACGTTCCTCATTAGATTTTTAATTTCAGATGTGATCCAGGGGGCAGCTTTATCAAAGTTTTTAGGAACATGCAGCGGAGAAAATGTGTTGAATGCGTTTACTAGGTAATTAGTCAGAGTGTTGATTTTATTATTTATATCTGTATCTAGTAATATTTTTTCCCAATCATACGTCATTAGATGTTCGTGAAATGTATGGTCATCAATTTTAGAAAGATTCCGCACCAGCCTTTGGGTTGACTTTGAATTTAAATCAAAAGAAAATTTAAAGGTGATTTTAATCAAGTCGTGATTAGAGAGAAAAGGAATAGCATGTTGTTCGTAGGAGATAACCTGGTCAATATCGTCCACAATCATTAAGTCAATACGAGTACTGGAACGATCAGTATGGTGAGTGGAATCATGAGGTACAATCGAGAGTCCCGAAGAGTATACCAAGGATATTAGATATTTAGAATGATTGGAAGTAAGATTCAAGTTAGTGTTAAAATCTCCAGTAAGTATAATGTTCTTAAAGTTGGGAATGAGTGAAAAAATTATCGATTCTAGCTCAGTGCCATAGGAGACATTGGGTGGTTTATAGACCACTCCCACTAAAACACTACCAGAACTTGATTTAACTTCAACAAAGAGAAACTCGGTCGCGGGATAAGAGCTACTGGACTCACATCAACCACGGTCCCACCCAGACTATCATACAGGAAAAGACAAACTCCACCACCCCTTCTCTCGTCTCTGTCTCTTCGAAAGAATGAATAGTTGTTAATTGTAACGAGGCTAGAGGGTAAATTCGGAGTTAACCAAGTCTCGGAAACAGCTATTATATGGTAGGAACATGTACTGAAGAAATGATTGAATTCTAGAAAATGTGCCAAGAGAGACTGGGCGTTCACATGACAAATGCTTAAGGTATCCATGGATATATTAGGAGAAACATTTAATAAAAAAACAATTCAAAAATAAAAAACTCACGCAGCACGCGTAAAAATTGACTGAGACAAAGAACAATTATCAACACACCCCAAACTAAGTGATTACAATTCAAATTATAAAATCGGTAATGAGTACAAATAAAAAAGATATAATCGATATAAAGGAAATTAAATTTCGTTTAAAAAACATAGAAGAAACATGGAAAGAGTATGATAAGATGCAAACAAATATAGAATTGTTATCGCCGGTACAATACCTTGAGGAGGAGAGGTCCAAATTTGAGGATAATTATTTCAGTTATTCCGCAATAGCAATTAAAACTAATAATTAAAGATCGACTCAAGGTTCTATTTCAAATCCGAATTCACAAGAGACCGATTTTGTACATCGGTCGCGTATAGCTCTAATTGAAGCTGAACTTGTCGCTTGCCCTTAGTCAGAACTCTCGAACCTTGCGTGAACTTGCAACTTCACGTGTCTCAACATCTAGAAATGATTCACCTAATCAACGAACGCATTTCTGTTTACCTAAAATTGACCTTCCTCAATTTTCTGGTGCCTGCGAAGATTGGTTAGGCTTATGAGACATATTTACGGCATTAATTCATAATGAGGAATCTATTCCAAAGATTCAAAAGTTACGCTATTTACGATCTTATGTAAAGGGAAGAGCGTCGCAAATAATCGAAAATCTGGAAACATCAGAGTCTAATTGCGATGTGGCTTGGAACCTTTTCCAAGAACGTTACAATAATGAAAGAATGATTATTCAGAATCATTTGCAGGCTCTTTTTGATCTTCAAGTTGTTAGCAAAGAATCTTCTACTAGTTTGAGAAATTGACTTGATAGTACAATGAGACATGTGCGTGCGCTTAACGTTCTGGGTCAGCCCACCAGTTCTTGGGATACCCCGCTCATTTGTTTAATTGCCAGCAAATTAGATTAAGAATCACGGAAAGAGTTGGAGAAATCCGTAATAGTTACTGAGATACCAAAATTCGATCAATTAACCAAATTTTTACGCGAGTGTTGCCAAATTTTAAAAACTCTTAACCCTGAATCCAGTAACCAATCTAAAATGAATTCGCAAAATTTGAAACACCAAAAAAAAACCGGAGTCAAACCCGTCTAAAGGTCAATCAGCAAAAACCTTTCTCAATACTCAATCAAATATGGTGTCTTATGTTTGTAAAAAGGAAAATTTTATTCAATCGTGTCCAGAGTTCCAAAAAATCACATTGAGCGAGAAATTCGAAATAGAAAAAAAGAAAGGCCTTTGTTTTAACTGCCTAAAACGAAATCACTTGATTGGTTACTGTAAAGCTGTAAATTTCACTATTTGCAAAAGGCGTCATCATACACCACTACACTCAGATTTAGGTCAGATTCGAAATCCGAAGAATACAATCAAAAGGATAACTTGAATCATGTTAAAAACAAGCATATTTCTGACGCGTCTAAGGTATTGTTATCTACCGCTGTAGTGGAAATGATTGGTATAATTGGACATAGGCATACATGTAGGATTCTCTTGGACAATGTTTCTCAACCAAATATAATAACAGAAGATTTATAAATGCGTTTAAAGCTCAAGAAAAAAAGATTAAATGTGTCGGCTCAAGTTGTAAATAATATGGTAACCGAAAGTTCAGAATGGGCAGTCGCTCGTTTTAAATCGAGAAATTCCACTTACTCAGCAAAATTGACGTTTCTAGTTCTTTCACAAGTTACAGGTGATATTCCCGACCTCCCTATAAATATAAAATCATTAAGAATTTCTAACGATGTAATCCTTGCCGATTCTGAATTTGAGATACCTGCCAAAGTTTAGGCTCTAATTGGGGCTGAATTATTTTTCGATCTTCTCTTTAATGGTAAAATTCCCCTGGCTGCGTCGCGAACTGGATTACAAAATACGAAACTAGGTTGGATCGTCACAGGAAAATCCAATGCTTTTAACAAGAAGCAACATAAACTCATGTGCCACTTGGTAAGAGATCCGCTCAGTGTGCAAATAGAGGACTTTTGGAACATTGAGGAACTTAATACCAAGAAAATGTTATCTTCAGAAGAACAGGCCTAAGAAAAACACTTTTATCCAGCGTGATGGCACATCAGGGAAATACATTATAAGGTTGCCATTCACGGAAAGAAAAGCAGATTTGGGTTCATCTTATGATGGAGCTGGATGGAGATTCTTTGCCTTTGAGAGGATATTGGATCGAGATCCAAATTTACGGGAACAGTATCATCACTTCACGAAGAAGTATGAGGAGTTGGAACATAAGTAACAGGTTTCAGCTACAAGAGCAGAAGGGCATTACATAACACATCATGTAATATTGAAGGAGTCGACTATCGCCAACAAATTGGGGGTAGTATTCGATGCATCTGCAAAGACAACTACAGGGATCTCCCTCAAATACACGTTGTTGGTAGGTCCAACTATTCAAGATAGATTTTTCGAATTGGTGCTGTGTTTTCGCCAATATCGAATAGTTTTGTGTGCAGACATCAAGAAGATGTATAGGCAATCCTGGGACCATTGTGAAGACAGATGATATCAAAAAATTCTCTAGAGATACAACAGCAAGGAACTTCTGAAGACGTATGAGTTACATACAATAACCTACGGAACTTCGGCAGCACCGTTTCTGGCAACAAGTTGTCTGATGTAATTAGCGGAGGATGAAGGATCGTTTTTTTCTCAGGCTGCGATAGTCTTGTAAAACGATTTCTACGTAGATGATCTTCTTACAGGAGCTGATACTCTAAAGGATGCTAAGCAACTAAGGGTTGAGCTTATTCAACTCACTAACAAGGGAAAACTGCGACTGTGTAAGTGGGTTTCGAATAGTTCGTACTTGAAAGAGGATCTTCCTGGTATTTCTGTCAGAAATCGCTCAATTATACGATCCGTTAGGACTTGTTGCGCCGGGCATCATGTAGGCAAAAATTAAAATGCAAGAATTATGGAAGCTAAAACTTGGATGGGACGACCCTCTGCCAATCAGCATAATCACTTTATGGAAAGAATAATTGTTAAACAATTTTTATCGAGAGCTGTTAAAATTCAAGATGCGAGTAAATGACATCTTCATGGATTTTCTGATGCAAGTCTAAAGGTTTACGGCGCATGCATATATCTTCAGTCGTCCAATAAAGCGAGATGGCAGTCGATTCTGCTGTGTGCAAAATCTCGAGATGCACCAGTAAAAACCACTACTATTCCAAAGTTGGAACTTTGCG
This sequence comes from Andricus curvator, assembly GCA_932195095.1. Classification (NCBI taxonomy): domain Eukaryota; kingdom Metazoa; phylum Arthropoda; class Insecta; order Hymenoptera; family Cynipidae; genus Andricus; species Andricus curvator. The sequence goes on along the minus strand of CAKNYM010046887.1, from coordinate 8,747 downwards.
GTGCACTACTTTTAGCAAAGCTCTAAAAAACAGTAAAGGAAACATTAAGGACAAAAATTAACCAAAATAAATTTTGGTCTGACTCTACAATCGTCCTGAATCGGATCAACTCGTCATCTCACACCTTAAATAAATTCGAAGCGAACAGAGTGGTGCAAATACAGTAGATAACGAATTCTGCACATTGGAGATACGTAAATACAAAGGAAAATCCTGTAGACTTTGTTTCTAGAGGACAACTACCTGAAGTTTTTCTAAATAATGAAATGTGGAGAACCGGACCTATTTGGCTCAATCGACCTGAATGTAAGCAGGCTGATGGATTATTTGTTATCGAGGACGTTCCAGGAAAAAAGAAGGTATTCGTTTTGGTCACTGCTATCACCGAGAGATTCGATTTGTGGGATCGATATTCATCGCTCAAAAGGTCATCGATCATGTCGTGGCTTACTGTTGCCTTTTCTACGCAAAGTTACGTAAACATGCAAATCATCAGTGGAACTCGTTCGACTAGCAAGGAAGGAGGAATAACCTGAAACTTGAGTTTCAGGTTAGCCCTGAAGAAGTGAGCAGCAATGTTCACGAATCGTCGGCAAGATTCGTAGTTTGCCACACGATTGAAACCCGAAACATCTTCTTTTACTATAAAGAATCACTGTGAAAGTAGTAAATCTATTATTACAAGCATTTAACATAAATTTGGTAATGACATATTACTAGGATTAGTATGAATCCCAAAAAAATTTCGAAGGGTGTCGATTCCCCTTGTCAAATATAAGATCCTCGTATCTCTCCAAACAAAAGATACTTGGAATTCCTCAAATTGTTAAGCAGACCTAATTTATACAGAACTATTCATTGGAGATTACTAACATCTAAGTATCAAGTCGAACATGCGTTCATAAAAAGCTCATAAGCAAATTCTTAGCTTCTGTCTAAAACTTTTTTCGTGTAATCTTTCGAGGATTCTAACTTCACATTCCACTTTGCTTGTAACAATACTCTTTCAATTGGAAATATAGATTATGTACAAAGAATATAGGATAGGTTTTAGAACAGAGAACTTGTAAAATGAAAAAATTAATGTCAATAAAATTAATTAAAAAGACACAATACAATTATTTTACAAATTTTATTTATTTTCAAACGTTTCAAACCTCTTCGTAACAAGTTTTTCTAAATCATACTACTCCAATGTAAGTTTCATCAAATTTAAACACTAGACATTTTAGAGAGAATACCTGAAAATGTTTCGAATTCATAAATAAACAAGGAACATAGAGAAAAGGTAACACATCCACCCATTAAACTAATTTCCAAATTTTTCTACTGCAAAAATCATCATTCTTCTAAATCCCTACGACATATATGTAATAATTTCCCTAGTTATATTTGCGAGAAAGTTACAAGTATAAAATATAATAGAGCCATCGCAATGAAAAAAATGTTTAAAAACTTAAGACTCATTTGGTATATAGTATTTTACCATTAAAATAAAAACTAGAACGGAACATTAATAATGAAAACTAAATTGACATACAGTTCGGAATTCGAAAAAAAATTGTCTCAGACAAGCAAAAATTCGAAAATAGATGAGAGCAGAGGTTTTTACGTATTTATTTGATTGAAAGCTATATTCGTCTTACTCCAAAATGTAGCCATCTTCTCGTTTGAACCATATTTTGTAATTTAAATTGCTTTTGTGGAAGGTGTTTATGCAAAATTTGGCCCACACCGTATGCCTTTTGTTCCCTCACTGTCAATTCAAGATATGTATTTCCTCTTATATTTTTTCCAACCGGCAAGCCGTACCTTTTATGGCCTTGTCTGCCATCATATAATCCCCAAAATATATTGTTATCGCCGAGCCAACCAAAGATGGTTCTTCCTTTTAGTATAAGAGTGATAGGTACTCTGGCACGAATGTAAGAATCGGCACCAGTTATTAGAAGATTCTGAACTTCATATTCAGTAGCTTCGATTAAACTGTAGTCTGTCCAGTCGAAACAAGCTGAAACATAGAGACAAAGTTTTTAGAGTAGATAAATTTTGTAGTTATTTCATATGCATACGATATAAAGGAGGTCTATAAGTCTACTCAAAAGTCAGATACGAAAACAAGTGCTAAATTTTGAAGGAAAAACCCGGCCTGCCTCATTTTTCTCGCAAACTAATGAGTTTAGCAAAATTGTGTTTCTAGCTTTGAATATTTTCTTTCTTAAGGTTAACAGTTATATATACCATTAGGCCATTTCCCTTTCGGGGTAGGCGTGACTCACTCGGTAGGAAAAGGAGTAATGTGGGGAAGGGGGTGTAGATTTTTCTATTGATCTAGAATTCCCATGTATTTCATTTGAATAACACGTTCGTTGAGAAGATACCTGGATAAGAACAGGTTAGAGCTGAATACGGAAAAGTCCAAGGTTATGGTGTTCAGAAAAGGAGGGGAAGGGGTAAGGGAGGGGAGCGGAAGTGGAAGGGAAAGGCGGTGCAGGAGGTGAAAGAGTTTGTGTACCTGGGCTTCTTGTTTCGGAGGAATGAGGGAGTAAATGGTCATATAAAAAACAGAGTGAGGAGGGCAAATGTGGTGATGAGGCAGGTGTGGGGGTTGGGAAAGAAGTTATTCACAGATGATTTTGGAAGGAGAATGAAATTGTTTGACTGACTTAGTAGTGATTGTGCTATTGTATGGAGTAGAGGTGTGGGGGTGAAAGGAAAGTGAAGAGATAGATCAGAATCAGGAGAGGTATGTGAAGTGGACACTGGGGTTGGCAAAGGAACACGCCTAATTATATTATCAGGAAGGAAACGTGGAGAACGAGTGTAGGGATTCTAGCGGGGAGTTGGGCGTGTAAATATGGGAAGAAATTTTTGGAAGAGGGGGGAAGTAGGATGGCAAGGGAGTGTTGGTGGGAGAAGGAGAACAGGAGAAGGGGTGGTAAGATGGAGGTTGGAAGGGAAAGGTATTTTAGAACGAATGGACTGCAGATGGATGAAGTGAGAAGGATGCACGAGGAAGGGTAAGATGGAGAAGAAGAGAAGGAAGGAGGAAGAGAAATGGAGAGGGAAAGATTGTAAATAGGAGAGGAAGTAGATATAAGTAATCTGTAAATATTGTGAATAGTAGATAAGTATTAGGTATTAGCCGCGGAAGCAGAGTTTGGCAATGCGAGGCAATGCAAAAAAGTAGGGACTGTTAGAGATCATATATGGATGGATGTTAGTTTTAAGAAAATTCTGTGAAAAAATGGAAGTGCGAGCAAGTCCATTTTTGAAGGCCAGCAGGCTGAAAAATAAAAGTTTATATATCTGCTATTAATTTGCTTTTCGATTTTGTAATTTGTTTAAAACTATGTAAAAAATATTGCAAAACGAGGCACAATCCTTTAGATCGATCAGCTTGACCTCGTTTATGCAGATCTACCCGAGACGCTCTCTATGCTTTCACCTCCCGCATTGTTAATATATTGCGAAAAGGGAAAGTATCAATTGCAGCGTGTTTGGATACAGGGGGGGGGGGGGCATTTAGTAACACCCCAATTGAATTCATATAGGGTTCTGCTAAAACACACGGAGTCAATGTCAGGAGATGCCCACATGGTGAAATTTTTTCATCCACCTATTGAGCGCTTATCATTGATGACCTGATTCGTGTTTTTAACGAACCGGGTTTTCACACTAAAGGCCTGTACAAGCTCGATCGGAAACGCAGACACAGACGCTCCTACCCATGTGCTAGCATAGGACGATCTTATGTTAGCACATGGATGGGAGCGTCTGCGTTCCTGTTGGCGATTGAGTGTGTACAGACCATCAAGGCTATGTAGATGACCTAGCAATCCTGGTCATAGGTTATTCTGAGGGTAAATTGATGGAAGTCATCCATTCAGCGCTCAACATAGTGGAGAAATGGCACAGGGGCCGCTGTTTGGCTGCCGGCCCGAAAAAGACAGAACTCACGCATTTTACGAAAAGTTGAAAAGTAGAAATCCTACCGTAGAAACTTCATGTTGACGCAATGTTGAAGAGAGCTGAAATGGCTTGATGGGCCTGTAGATGCGCAACAGGGAAAAAATGGGGCTTGAAACCCAGGATTACTCACTGGTTATATACCATGATAATCAGGACTGGAATCTTTGGGAGCAAGCCCATCGCTGAGTTTTTGCACAATCCGTGTTCTGTAGTTTTTCTGATATGTGAATTGTTGCCTTGTGAAAGATCTGAGATAGTGCTGTCTACTGTGATTGACTATGGCCCATTGATGGTGCCTATTATTGTAAAAAAACAGCGAATTTTGTGACTCGACTATTTGAGTGTCATTGCGATGGATTGCGTTACTGGTTAGTCTCTGTTTCGTGTTCTTTGCCCTAAAATTTAGTCTTCAAAAATAAGAAAACCTGCATATGTGAAATTGAAGAACCAATCGTTCAACTTCAAAGATTTAGTTTGCTCTTTCTCTAAAATCTAAAATCTTTAAAAACTTGGCATTTGGAATTTGTCTCTTGGCTTTGACAATGGATGACGTGATGAACTCTGGAACTTATTGACTTCTGCGTGGTGAAAATTTCGCTCTGGGCCTCACCAGCTGATAGGTTATCGTGTATACAGGCTCTCACCTCGCCCTTTACATTCTTGAAGTGTGTAATGACATTTGAAACTGTTTATTTCCTACAGTGTCTTTTGGATTATAAACCCAGAAAATTTACAAAACAACAACGTTCACGATGAGCCAAACAACTCCCTCAGGGGCAACTCGCATGTGCTGCTTTGGTTCACCGAAAATAAAAAATTATTTTTGTGAATGAGCTGCATGTGGTGTTTTCTAGCACAGGGGTTGTTCTAAATTATATAAACCTCTGTGTGGTGGTATTTATGAAAAGTGTTGCTCTTCAAATAGTAGCCAGAATAGCAGATCCAGGTCCCCTATCTCTGGACGTGGCATAACTATTGACGATATGGCCAAGATGCTACAGACGCTAAAAGTCGAAGACTTACATGAGGTACAAAATGTGCAGGAAAGTTTCCAACCCTCTACTGCCATATTTAACACTAGATTTGATTGGTAGTGGATATGACTCAGATATCCCCCACTAATATAATAAAAGCAATTAGGTCCCTTCCCTCTAAAAAGACAGCAGGCCCTGACCGCATGCCTTGCTATATCTTAAAAGACTGTGCGTCTATCCTAGTAGTTTCTTACACAATTATATTCAATCTAGCAATCTCCACGCGAAAATTTTCAACAAAATGGAAGGTCACGAGGGTATGCCCGGCTCATAAAAAAGGGGACAGAGCTGATATTCTTAACTACAGGCCTATTGGGATCTTAAATACAACGATACACCAAATGGTGGCGAAATCCAATTCCACATTCAAAATTATTTGCTTAGCGAAGTTTCAGAAAAAAAAGTTATTAACTTGTATTAAAACAAACGTTCAATCTCCACTAAAGTCGTGAGTATCATCATTCGCCATATTCCACATTCCACTTTCATTTTTCATATGTCATTGTTTCTGTTTCCAAATTCAGGTCAACAATGGCATGTGAAGAATGTAAAGTACAATGTGGAATATAAATTGTGAAGTCATACACAATCTATCCGCTTGTATACAGGCTGTCCTACCGCTTATACAACCCCTTGTACTACGTGATAGTGCACAACAAAATAATCAAAAAAGTCCTTTAGCAAAAAGTTGTGTGAAGCTTAGTTTGGGCGCAATAAAGCTTCAAAGGTAAGCTTAATCAAGTAATGAGGAGCGAGCTTTAGCAAGCACTTGTACGTGTTTCGAACGTTGAGATAGTGTGTACTTTTTGGCTACACACTTTAGATGCCGTATTAGGTAATTCTCTCTAATATTTATTAACAAGGTCAACCAATCAAAAAACCTATCTCTCGGAATTTCTGTTACATAGCTTGTAACAAAATTAACAAAAATCTGAACATTCGCGAAGCCTAGCAAACTTGCTTTCTCGAAAATTTGTGAGCAAGCCTAACATAACACTTTTACCAACAAAAAAGTTACCCTTTTTGGTGCCTTTAAGAATTTCTGTAATCAAACTTTGATCAAATCTAAGAAAAAATCTCAACACACGCGGACCCAGAAATTTTTCTTTCTTAAATCTTTGTTACTAAAATTTTAATTGCAAAACTTACTTTCTAACAACTAAAGTCACCATCATCCATTCCTCTCAGAATTTCTGTTCCATAACTTTTTTTACAGCGGTTACTCGTCGTATGCAGACGTGTCGATTCGCTCCGCTTCAGTTTTCCGAGATTACTTGAGTATCTCAGTTTTTTGTGTGCTTAAAGTTGGTATGTCGTAAGAGTGCTTGTCACCAGTTTGTTTGTGAATTTTAACTTTTTGTTAATTCGTTTAATTGTTTCTAATCGATGCAAACTTTTTCAAAACAGTTATTTCTGTTACGTTTCATTTACGTTATCATGATAGCGTGTCCGGAGTGCAACGTAGTTATTTCGAGAGGTGATCCTGAGGTTCTAGCCTGTGTAAAGTGTGGCGATCTCATCCACTTGACCTGTGCTAATGTTGGTATCGCAAAAAATACTTTTGATAAACTTAAAAAAGGGCAGATTGATTATGTCTGCACGGCATGTAATTCTTTGACTACTAGTGCCACCTCTGCGGCAACCCTGGTGCCAATAGTGAGATCAGTAATTCTCGAGAAGTCGGTAATGAAAATCCCGTACCATTTACTCGCACTCCTGTCAATTCACCTACTCTACCTCCATGTTTCGTTGAACTCTTACGTCAAGTGGTTTCGGAGGCCCGAAGTGAAGCGCTTGCGCAGTCTCGTGAGATTTTAGTGAGATTCAGTGAATTCGAAACCCGACAACAGGATTTTAACGAAAAGTTAAACTCCACCCTTTTGAAAATGAAGACTGACCTCTTAAATAACTCTCGTCGCATAGATTCTCTTGAAGCCGGCTCTGTAGTGCAAATTAAGGAAATTCATCTTCTTGAGAAGGAAGCTAAAAACATTAAGGCTACAGTAGTTGCGCTTGAGCATGTGCAGAATGCTAATAATCAAGCGGCTTTACATACTATGCTTGAAATTCATGATCTTCCAATGAAGCTCAACGAGGACCTTATGGCCAACGTTGAGTCGATTGCTAGGGCCTTTGATGTACCAATTGTTAAGGAAGACGTTGTCAACATTTACCGTATTATCAGACCACCGTGAATCACTCAGCCTACTATCCCTCCAATCATCGTAGTTAAACTATTGCTTTTCCATTTCTCTAAAAACTAATTAGTATTATTCGTTATATTTCCTAATGTGACTCAATTCCTATTTCCAATTGTGATCACGCGATCCAGATTTTCTTGGTCTTTTGTCATTATTGCTATAGCTTTATGGAATGGCTAGTTCTACCTTTTAACGAAGTTCAACCATTTTATCATCTAACTTCATTTGTGATTTTTTTACCGCCCTTATAGTGGGAACTTTAAATATTTGACATGTTAACGCTCAGTCCTTAACTGCCCATTAACTTGAATTCAAACATCACTTTACATCCTGTTCTTATCATATCATAGCTGAGTCTGAGACCTGGCTTACGCCTAACATTCCTTCGAGCTTAGTAGCACTTGACAATTGCATACTATTTCGTAGAGATAGGCATGAGAGAAGAGAGGGTGAGGTATGTCTCTATGATCATGTCAGCCTAGGGGTGTCCAGGTGGCAGTGAGCCCTCCTGCCTCAAACACCCTTCTGCAAAATACCTTTTTATTAATGTATGTTCGCCTCATGACAGTACTTTGGTTGGTGTTATTTACAAACCTCCTAATGCCTCGTACTGTAGGCAACTTGAGGCTGCAATTTTTGACCTTGTACCTAATTACAATAACATTATCCTTACTAGTGATCTTAACACAAACCTTAATGCCACTAACAACTCAACACATTACTCGAAATTCGTAGTTTTCTCCGCAGGTCTATCTATTGTTCCACATAATAACACCCATCACACGGATCATTCTAGTACATGGATTGACTTGATGATTGTTGGTGACTTAAACAAGGTGATCTCTCTCACACAACACTCACAATCACTCCTCTTTAACCATGACCTTATTAGCATCCTATACCAGCTCAATTTCAATCCTTCCTCTACTATAAGTGTTATATCTATACGTAATCTCTCCAAGAGTAATGAAATTGAATTTCTTGAGCACCTCACTACTTATGGCTGCAATAGAATTTTCGTAGAAAAGAATATCAATAGAGAGGTGATATGCTTAACCAAATTTTTATCTTCCGCTTTTGATTAACTCGCGCCTTTTCAAACCCTTCATGTAGAAAGGAAATCAACTCCCTGGATTACTTCTTGCATTAGAGACCTAATTAAGGAAAGAGATACGAAACGTAGATTGGCAAAAAGAAATAAGAACAGTAACATTCAAGCAGAATTTCGTAAATTGAAAAATTTAGTACAAACTTAAATTATGGATTCATTCAACCAATATAATTACACTTCTATTAAAAACAGGAATAAAACAGAGAATATCTGGTCTTTATTTCGTATTTTTCCAACGTCGACACATGTTTCACTTGACATAACGAACAAAAAAAAGGCGATTTCCTGCGTTTTCAGTCTAAATTATGGCATCAGCGCGGTTGGTCGATTTTCTCACTTTCAAAATAAAATCCTAAAGCCCAGTTAACCGGTCTATTCTGCACGATTATTTTTCAGTCATTTCTTTCTCGAAAACACGTTATTTAATCC
>CAKNYM010046886.1:54411-66984 GCA_932195095.1 Andricus curvator | reverse complement strand
GAGTAATCACTGTTTTAATCAGTATCTTGTGTAATCTCTGGTTGAATTAGTATTTTGAGTTATCACTGGTTGAATCAGTATTTTGAATAATCACTGGTTGAATCAGTATTTTGAGTAATCACTGGTTAAATCAGTATTTTGATTAATCACTGGTTAATTCAGTATTCTGAGTAATCACTGGCTGGATCAGTATTTTGAGTAAGCACTGGTTGAATCAGGATTTTGAGTAATCACTGGTTAATTTATTATTCTGAGTAATCACTGGTTTAATCAGTATCTTGTGTAATCTCTGGTTGAATTAGTATTTTGAGTTATCACTGGTTGAATCAGTATTTTTGATAATCACTGGTTAATTCAGTATTCTGAGAAAACACTAGCTGAATCAGTATTTTCAGTAAGCACTGGTTGAATTAGTATTTTCAGTAATCACTGGTTGAATCAGTATTTTGAGTAATCACGGGTTAAATCAGTATTTTGAATAATCACTAGTTAATTTAGTATGCTGAGTAATCACTGGCTGGATGAGTATTTTGAGTAGGCACTGGTTGAATCAGTATTTTGAGTAATCACTGGTTAATACATTATTCTGAGTAATCACTGGTGTAGTCAGTATTTTGTGTAATCACTGGTTCAATCAGTATTTTGAGTAATCACTGGTTGAATTAGTGTTATGAATGATCACTGGTTAATTCAGTATTTTGAGTAAACACTGGCTGAATCAGTATTTCCAGTAAGCACTGGTTGAATCAGTATTTCCAGTAATCACTAGTTGAATCAGTATTTTAAGTAATCACTGGTTGAATCAGTATTTTGAATAATCACTGGTTAATTCAGTATTCTGAGTAATCACTGGCTGAATCAGTATTTTGAGTCATCACTGGCTGAATCATCATTTGGAGTAATCACTAGTTTGGTCAGTATTTTGAGTAATCACTGGGTGAATCAGTACTTTGAGTAATCACGGGTTGACTCAGTATTTTAAGTAATTATTAATTGAATCAGTATTTTGAGTAATCACTGATTGAATCATTATATTGAGTAATCACTGATTGAATCATTTTTTTGAGTAATCACTAGTTGAATCATTTTTTTTTAAATCACTGATTGAATCAGTATTTTCAATAATCACTCGTTAATTCAGTATTCTGAGTAATCACTGGCTGAAATAGTATTTTGAGTAAGCACTGGTTGAATTAGTATTTTGAGTAATCACGGGTTGTATCAGTATTTTGAGTGATCACTTGTAGAATCAGTATTTTGAGTAATTACTGGTTGAATCAGTATATTCAGTAATTACTGGTTAAATCAGTATATTGAGTAATCTGATGACTACTGGCACTGAGTAACCATTGAACCTCACTGATCAAACCAGTGACGGAATTCTACTGATTGAACCAGTGAAATCTCAATGATTGTCAGTGGCATACTTCTGGCTGTTTCAGCCAGTGAGATTTTACTGAAAATCAGTGTGATTGCACTGGTTCATTTTAAGAGAGCGGAAACACTAGTTTTCTGATGGAGAGAAGATCATATAGTCCAGAAGTCAGAATAAGAGTGCAACAGTTGTTTTTCCTATTTTCGGCATCAGAGCTGCTTTCAATCAATAAACGAGGAAGATTTATTTTGCTATCTTAAAGGGAAACCTCTCATCCATTGTGATTCATCTTCTAACTAAAGAAGATTGTTCAGTCAAGAAAGAATAAACAATCTTTAAAAATGGTTTAATTTTTCATCCCAAAAGACGAACTTTTAACCAGAAGAGGATGATTTGTCACAAAATTGTTGAATTTTCGACTAAAATTGTAAATCTTCAAATAAAAAAATTAATTTTTAACAAATGAGTTCAACTTTGAATCAAGGAGTTGAATTTTTAAACAAAAATATGCATTTTTAACGAAAAATTTAATAGTTGATATTTTTACCAAAAAAAGGCTTTAATTTTAAATTTGAAAAAAAAAAAAACAATTTAGTTCAGCCGAAAAAGATGACTTTTTGACAAAATAAGTGAATCATTAACGAAAAGAAATTTTATTTTCAATCAAATAGTTGCATTTTCAACCAAAAAAGATTACATTTCTACGAAAAGAGATGAATTTTCAACTCAAAAAAGACGAATTTTCAAAAACTAAATGAATCTTCAACCAAAAAATCAATTTTCAACAGAGTAGTTTTACTTTCAATCAAACAATATAAATTCTCTACGAGAAATGTAGTAGTTTTTAAGCAAACAAAAATTTGAATTCTTAATCAAAAATAGTAAAAAAAATTAATTTTTTCCTTAAAAAACAATAAATATTCAACAAAATAGTTAAATTTGCATTCTTGCAAATTTGCAAATAGAGATAGGATTTTTCTACTCAAATTATAAATGTTTTGGAACAATAAATTTTTAACAAAGTAAATTAAAAAGTAAAATAAAATTTAAACCTTTAAGGAGGTGATTACATTTTTCAACCAAGAATATGAATTTTCATTAGAAAAAAAAATAAAATTTTCAACACAATACTTTAATTTTTTATCAGAAGAGATCAATTTTCAACTAAAATGATGAATCTTAAACCAAAAAATTCAATTTTTAAAAAATTAGAGAAAAAATCAACAAATATCAATTTTCAACTAAAAGAAAGAAATCTGAACTAAAAATGGAATATTTGATTTTTCAACCAAAAAAATTCATTTTCAACGAGAAATGTAATAGCTGATATTCCTAAAAAAAATGAATTTGTAATCAAAAACATTTGAATTCAACCAAATTGTTGAATTTCCTACAAAGAAGTCAAATTTTCAACTAATAATTGAATTTTCTATTAAAATAATTAAATTTCCACCCAAAAAGACAAATTTTTAACCAATAATTTGATAACTTTTCAATAAAATTGTTGCAGTTTTATCAAAGGTAGTACATTTTCAACAAAAAAGTTGAATTTTGAACTAAGAAGCAATTTACAATCGATGAAGAAAGAAATTTTCAACCAAATTGTAGATTTTTTAACAAAATATTTAATTTTCAACCAAACAGTAGAATTTTGAACCCAAAAAAGATAATAATTTAAATAATAATTTAAAAAAAAATCATAAGAAAAGAACGGGTATTTTACAATATAGTTCAATTTGCAACTAAAAGAAGGAATTTTTAACTAAAATTATGAATATTCAACCAAAAAAATGAATTCTTAAAATGTAGTTTTATTGTTTAAAAAATTCATTCTTAACAAAAAAAAACAACGAATTACTAAGAAAATAGTTAAATTTTTAACGGAAAAGATGCATTCTTAACAAAAATTGAGTAGTTAAATTTTCAGTTGAAAAAGAAATAATTTTCAACCAAAAAAATAAACTGTTTCCAAAAAGACGAATTTTCAATTAACTGAATCAATCTTCAACCAAAAAATAAATGTTTAACTTTCCATACGAGAAATTTAGTTGTTGATATTGAAAAAAAATAATTATTTTTAATAAAAAATAGTAGAAAAAAATTATTTTTCCCTGAGAAAACAAAGAATATTTAACAAAATAGTTAAATTTGCAATCAGAGAGAGGAATTTTCAACCAAAAATATGAATTTTCAAAAAAAATAAATAAATTTTCAACACAAAAATTAAATTTGCAACAAAATAGATCAATTTTCAACCAAAATGATGAATCTTCAACCCAAAAAATCAATTTTTTAAAATTCAGCCCACTAGTTGAATTTTCAGCTAAAAGAGAGAAATTTTGAAAAGAATGGAACAATTAAATTTTCAATCAAAAAAATTCATTTCCAACTGAAAATGTAATAGATGATATTTTCACCAAAAAAATTCAATTTGAAATAAAAAACAATTGAATTTAACGAAAAAGACGATTTGCAACCAAATATTTCAATTTTCTATAAAGCAGTCAAACTTTTAACCAATAGTTGGATTTTCTATCAAAATAGTTGAATTTTCAACCCAGAACGTCGAATTTTCAATAAAAAATAATAATTTTTTATAAAAATTGTTTAATTTTCAACCGAGAAATATATTCTTCAGTCAAAAAAGAAAAAGAATGTAATTTTTGATTTTTCGACGAAAAATTTTATATTAAACCGATTTTGTTGAAAATTAATTTCTTCATTAAAAACTTATGTTTTTAAGTGAAAACTTGAGCATTTCAGTTTTGGTTAAAATTGATCTTCACTGGTAGAAAATTCATTCAATTTGTCGAAAATTCATCTCTTTAAGTGGAAAATTAATTTTTTTTGTTTAAAAATTTATATTCTGTTTGGTCAAAAATTCAACTATTCAGTTGTAAGACGAACCACTTTATTAACATTTTTTTTATTGTTGAAAATTCATCCCTTTATTTGAACATTGAACCATTTTGCTGGAAATTCATTTTCTGTTTGGCTTAAAAATTAAATTAATTAAATTTAAAATTCTTCTTAAAAAGTTCTCTTTGTTTAATTTTAAATTTTAATCTTTTTTTATTAAAATATCAACTATTACATTTTTCGTTGCAAAAATAAATCGTTTTTGGTTAAAGTCAACTGTTTTTTATTTTAAACAAAATTGTTGTTTTGTTGTTCAAATATCAACAATTATATTTTTTGTTGAGGATCAATCTTTTTTTATTGAAAATTCGCTGGTACGAATTTATAAGGGTTTCCTACAGAAACCTAAAAAATGTAAAAACATTCGCAAAGCCTTTAAAGTATCACAAAAAAATTTTTTGGACCAATTTATGACACCCTTCAAAATCTGGCTCCGATGCACACACATAAAATTCATTCAAAACACACACACATATATATATACTTCCGCCGTTAATTATTAACAGGGCTAGCTCGAGTGGTACTAAAAAGATGAATTTATAACGTGATTACTCGTTGAAAAAATGAAGCGAGACATTTTTTTTCAAAGTCGTTGTAGAGGTTATGAAATTTCGCGTCGAATGACCCCCAATAGAGATATTGTTGACCTTTTGAAGAGAATATACCACGTGAAAAGTTTTTTAAAAAAATGCAAGAATTTCGTACCTCGACTTCAAGTCGTATCATGAACTAGGAAAAATATAGCAAAAATCTCAAATTTATACAGCACAGTTTTTGAAGTCTTGTCTTTAATTTAAGCCAATAAAACTTTAAAAATCTTCATGGGTTCCCGAGTTATGACTAGAATTGTCCAAGCGTATCTGCGTCAAGTTTCAGTCGGCGCTATCCGCGAGAGCGGTGATCGCCGTGAATTTCTCAGCTTTTGTACCATAATTTCAAATCGTTCTGTAAATTAGGAAACTTATGAACAAAAAACTGAAATTAACAGGGCTTAATCTCTCAAATCTTATCTTCAATTTGAGCCAATTGATATGCTCCTTACTTTTAGGTGGGATTTGTTGGATGTAGCAAGAAGGATATTCGTCAGGGATAATAGATTTTCATCTATGGAGAGGAGGTGAGAAGGAGTTATATGATGGGATAATAGGAGACAGAAGAGGTAGGGGAACCATAGGAGGGAGTGAGAGGAAATGTTGCCATTTTTGTAGAGGAGGGATGTATGGTGGACAGATTTCGAGGGAGGGGAAAGGAGGGTGTGAGGTGTCTATCTCATAAGATAGAGAGAGATGGCAGGTTGAAAGAGTGATCTGGAGAGTACCAAAGGAGGGAGTGAGAGGATAAATGTCGAGGGAGGTGGAAAGGGTGGTGTGATGTATCTATCTCCTGAGATAGAAAGAAATAGCGATTTAAGCGGGTGTTTTTTTATTTCTTTTTCCCCTGGAAAGAGCTGAGTTAGAGGAGTGTTGATTTGTTGGTCGTGGGAGAGGGGAGAAGTTAGTCAGTGTGTCGGCTGAGAGGGCTGGTATGCCAGCTGTCTCAGCGGAAACGGGCAGGATGGTATGCCAGCTAACCCGTTAGCGGAGGAAAGACGGGGGAGAAGTTAAGTGACCAGTGAAAAACCTTAGAATTGTGTGTTTTCGAATTTTCTTTATTTAATTGTTGATCCTCACCATGGGGAATTTACAGATAAGCAAGTTGGAAATTAAGGCGTCGTAGTTCGTTGTTGCTTCCTCACAAGAGGGCGAAGGCGATGCGTCGTCAATGGTCCTCTGGCTGGCATCCAGCTGGAGGACTCTGGCGGTCGAGAGAGAGATCTTTTGTGCACGGCAATGGCTTGCGGTGGAAACCTAGGGCTCGCAACCAGCTGTAGGTACCTATGGCTGGCATCCAGCTGTAGCGTTTAAGTGAGAGGGTTCTTGCATCCAGCTCCCAAACACTTCTGTCGTTCTGGGCCCGTGCGCGCCCTTTTAACGGCGAGGCTGCGTGGGCGTTGCGTGGGAGTCGAGCGGAGAGGGTAGAAAATCGATGGAGGGAGATGCGCGCGTCGAGCTATGCGCACGCTGTTCTCGCGACTCTCGCCTCTACTCGCCCTGCGCCTTCCTGACGTCACTGCTGACGTCACTTCATGGAGTACCTATTTCTCTCTCTTTCTAACTTGCGGGTCTAATTACTAGTTATTATAATTTAAAATGGTTGCCTATTGAATAAATAAACGTCGTCTGCGAGAGTGTTTTAAATCTACCAATAAAAGAGTCTCGCTCTATGCGAGTCGCGTATAACACAATAAAACTTCAAAAATTTTAATGGGTTTCCGAGTTATGACTAAAAATGTCCAAGCGTGAATGCGTCAAGTTTCATTCGGCGTCATCCGCGAGAGCGGTGATCGACGAGAACTTCTCAAATTGCATACGTTAACTTCAACTCGTGCTGTGACTTAGGAAACTTATGAAGAAAAAACTGAAATTAACAGGGCTTAATCTGTTATATATTATCTTCAATTTGAGCCAATAAAACTTCAAAAATCTTCACGGGTACTTAAGATACTACAAAAAATGTCCAAGCGTGTGCGCGTCGAGTTTCAGTCGGCGTAAACAGCGAGTCCGCTCGACAGCAGTTAGCGCCGAGTGAAACTCGACGTAGGCGCGCTTGAAATTTTCTTGTGATATCTTAAGAACCCGTGAAGATTTTAGAAGTTTCAAAGGCTTAAATTAGAGATAAGATTCAAGAGATTAGGCTCTGTTAATTTCAGTTTTTTCCCATAAGTTTCCTAAGTCACGGCACGAGTTGAAGTTAAGGTACGAAATCTGCGAAATTCTCGGCAATCACCGCCCTTGCGGACGACGCCGACTGAAACGACGCAGACACGCTTGGACAATTTTAGTCATAACTCTGGAACCCATTAAAATTTTTGAAGTTTTATTGGCTTAAATTCAAGATAAGATTTCAGAAATTAGTTCCTGTTAATTTCAGTCTTTTCCTATAAGTTTCCTAAGTCACAGCACGAGTTGAAGTTAAGGTATGAAACCTGAAAAATTCTCGGCGATCAACGCCCTTGCGGACGACGCGGACTGATACTTGACGCAGACACGCTTGGACATTTTCAGTCATAACTCTGGAACCCATTAAGATTTTCAAAGTTTTATTGGCTTAAATTCAAGATAAGATTTCAGGGATTAAGTCCTGTTAATTTCAGTTTTTTCCATGATTTTCCTGAATCACAGCACGAGTTGAAGTTAAGGTACGAAATCTGATAAATTCTCGGCGATCGCCGCTCTCGCGGACGACGCCGACTGAAACTTGACGCACACACGCTTGCACAATTTTAGTCATAACTCTGGAACCCATAAAGATTTTCAAAGTTTTATTGGCTTAAATTCAAGATAAGATTTCAGGGATTATGTCCTCTTAATTTCAGTTTTTTCCCATAAGTTTCCTAAGTCACAGCGCGAGTTGAAGTTAAGGTACAAAATCTGAGAAATTCTCGGCGATCACCGCCCTTGCGGACGGCGCCGACTGAAACGACGCAGTCACGTTCGGACAATTTTAGTCATAACTCGGGAACCAATGAAGATTTTTAAAGTTTTATTGGCTTAAATTAAAGATAAGATTTCAGAGATCATGGAGTATAAATTCCAGATTTTTGCTACAACTTTCCTTGGTCATTCTGGGAGGTAAAGTCGAGGCATAAAATTCCAGAAATTCTGGAATTTTTTTTTAACTTCTCACGTGATATATTCTTTTTGAAAAAACCAAAATATCTTCTTCGAAGGAGTAATTACGTCTTTTTTATGACGTATTTTTTAGGATATAAACTATATTTTTAATCGATATTTTCTGAATATATTAAAACAAAATTAATTTGCAAACGTAAAGAAAGTGGAACATATTTAAGGGTAATAAAAGAAAGTTAATAATATCAATCGATAGAGAGTAGAGTGTGTATACCAGTTTACTGGTGTTGGAGAACCCATGGGAAAACAAAACCATGTACGCCGCACCTTTATGTAGCACTCATTGATATGTGATAAAACCTGTAATGAGTTTCGAGTAAAACAGTGTCCACGCAGTTTCTAACTATTCATGTTCGAAAAAGGAGAGTTTCGAAAGCTTCTACTTCATATTTTAAAAGCTTGAAATTTTTTGTTTGAAATTTATTTATTTATTCAATAAACTTTTTTACAATTTCAAAGAGATAAGAAAAATGAAATTTGGGACAAAAACTTAGAGTATCTTAATTGACGAAAAGTGCAACTGTACATTTTTAAAAATTAAACTTATTCAGAAAAAAGATCTTCTCCTTTCGTTCCGCTGGGATTCGAACACCAGGTCAACTGATTGCCGGTCGAGTGCTCTAACCACTAAGCTACTAGAGTGATCGGAAGAAGAATCCTTTTTCTGAAACATGCCTTATTTTGCGAGAAGTTATGTTTCGATACAAGTCAATTTTTTATTGGGAATCTGCATTATCATCGGAGATGGTAACGATCAATCAGAAGAGAAATCTTTTCACTCACTGTGAAAATGTAAATCTACAATATCGATCAAAGTTATCTCCTCTAATACAGGAAATCTTTAACTTCTTCTCAGACTAGATGGAGCTATAAATTAAAATTTTCGAAAATTAAATTTATTCAGAAAAAAGATCTCCTTTCGCTCCGCTGGGATTCGAAGGCCAGGTCAACTGATTGCCGGTCGCGTGCTCTAATCACTAAGCATCTAGTCTGAGAAGACGTTAAAGATTTTCTGTATTAGAGGAGATAACTTTGATCGATATTGTAGATTTCCATTTTCACAGTGTGAAAATTAAAAAAAAAATTTATTTGCACCGACAATAAAATTTCTGGAAAAATTTGAAATAATTTAGATTTTACTCTCGGTTTTATTTTTTAAAATTAATTTTAAGCTTTCAAGATTTCAAAATATGTCGAGAAAGAATCTGACAGTTTTTAAAACAATTTTTTTAATTTTTTGCAGGATTTCAGAAATGATTATAAAAAGCTTTATAGCATGAATAGTTTCTTCCAGAAAAAAATTTAATTGATTTTTCATTTTAATCAATTAATTGTAAAGCATATTCAAAAAGATTTCTAAACATTTCAAATAATTTCCTAAGATTTCAAAAAAGAAGCAAAATTTAGGCAAAATTATAGAAAAAGTTTGAATCATTTCAAAAAATATTTGGAAGTTTCTTAAAAATATTGAAAATAATTTATAATTTGAAAATATATATATATTAAACGTAAATTTTTATCTTGCGAAATTATTTTAAAGATAATGTTTTAAACAAAATTTAAATATTTAATAAGATTTCCGAAGTTTTTAAAAGATACAAAATTAATTTTAAATTAAACATGATTTGAACAAATTTTCAAAAAATGTAGATTTTTTAAGATTTGGAACAAAAAACTTAGAAGCTTTTTAAGAATTTTAAAAAGTTTCAAGGGAATACAGATTTTTTTTTTTAATTTCTGGAAAATGTTTAAATAAGTTTTCATTTCACTAAATTTATTTAAAGAGAATATTAAAAAAGATGTTGAAATATTTCAAAACATTTTCAAAATTATAAAAAAAGAATCTGGAGGATTTTTAGGAAATTTTTTTAATTTTGCAGAATTTTACAAAAGTTTGAGAAAAATTTAAATAATTTTGAAATATATTTTAAAGTTTTTTTTCAAATTTCAAAAATAATCTAAAATTTGAAAATATTTAAAAAACTTAATATAATATGTAGTTTTTGAAGATTTGGGAGAACAATTTTGAATTTTTTTTTTGAGATTTTGAAAGGTTCTAATATAATAAAATTTTTTTTTCAAGATTCTTGGTAATATTTGAAGTGAGTTTTAATTTTTTATCATAATTTTAGGAAAATATTTATAAAGCTTGTAAAACATTACAATTTTCCAAAATTATTGGAAACGTATCTGGAACAATTGAAAAAAATTTTAGGAATAATTTGAGTTATTTTAAAAGATATTGAAGAATTTAAAATGTTTTGACAATTTTTATTCTACAATTTGATAAAATCCTGCGAAATAAAATAAAATCTTATAATTTTTCTAGATACGTTTGCAACATATCTGAAATCTTTAAAAATCTTTTTGAATTTTTTTGAGGAACCTAGGAAAATTATATTTATATAACTGTGAAAATGATGAACAAAGAAACTTAAAAAACAAATAGTTTGTAGCAATTTTTATTTAATATTAAAAATTATTTTTCCCTACAAATTATGATTGACTTGAAATTTTTTTTTTCTTGACTGAAAAATTTTTTTTTCTTGACTAAAAAATCCTTTTTAGTTGAAAATTAGTTTTTTTAGATTGAAAACTCACTTCTTCTGGTAGAAATTTCGTCTCTCTTTATTAAAATTGCAACTGTTTCGTTTAAAATGAAAATCTTTTTTTATTGAGGATTCATATTTTTTAATAAAAATTCGTTTTTTTTTTAAATTCGATGAATTCAACTTTTTTTTATTTAAAACTAAAGTCTTTAGATTGAAGTATCAACTATTGAATTTTTGGTTGAAAATTGATCTTTTTTAGTAGAAAATTAATCTTCTTGGCGATAAATACATTTTTTGAAAAAAGATTAGTTACGCGTAGTTTTAGCATTCTCAAGACTCAAGGGATATGATTATTGACCCTTCTAGATGGTTAAAGCGACTATCTCTAGAAGGTTAAAAAAAAGATTCAAATCGATCGTCTCAGAGGGTCGACTCAACCGTCACAGAGAGCCGAACTGATCATCACAGAGGGCCGAACTGATCATCTCAGAGGTTTTAAAGTAACCATCACAGAGAGCCAAAATGATCATCTCAGAGGTTTTAAACTAACCATCACAGAGAGCCAAAATTATCATCACAGAGGGCCGAACTGATCATCACAGAGAGCTGAACTGGTCATCACAGAGGGCTTAAGTGCCCATCACAGAGAGCTGAACTGATCATCACAGAGGGCCAAACTGATCATCACAGAGGTTTCGAACTGACCGTCACAGAGAGCTGAACTGATCTATAAGTTCGTGGAATTTTACTATTTTTTAGTAAGAGCCAAGAGAAATAAAAAAAAACACTTGAATGGGGGTTTTTTTTGTTGCTTATTCCTCATTTCACCCTCAGGACTACTCATAAAATTCCATATCAGAAATATCCAATAGATTTTACAACGCAAGATCCACTTAGAAAAAGTCATTAAAGAGGGTCAGGTGTAGGAGAAACAAAATATCAGGAAATTGGTATTTCTTCACTTAATACTTTTTTCCTATCTTTCTACACAGAATGATAATAAGAATGAAGATAATAAACTTTAATATTTATTTGACCATCCGTCGTAATTTTTCCTCAGGAAGGAAAATGAGGAAAGTGAAAGTAGAAAAAATTAGGTTAAGTTAGGTGAACTGAGGGGAAGTAGAGGAATTCAGGTGAAATTTGGGTAGGGGAAGGAGGGAAAACGAGAGAAGGGGAAATAAGGGAAGGGGTAGGAGCTGATTTGAGGAGAATGATGGGATGGTAAGTAGAAGAAGCGAATGAAATTGTGGGTAGGTGAAATAGGGGAAGGGAAGGGACTGGAAAAAGAGAAAATGGGGAGAGTGAAAGAAAGGAAAAATGAGTGGAGGAAAGGTAGATGAGATGACGGAAGGCAAAGTAGAAAAATTTATAGGAAATCAGGGGAAATGAGGTGGGAGGGGGGGGGGTGACTAGAGTAGGGAAAGACAGGGGCAATGAGGGAAGGAAAAGTAGTGAAAGTGAGGAGGAATTATGAAAGGAGAAGAAGGGAAGTGAGGAAAAATGAGGAATGGGAAATTGAGGAAAGAAAGGGGAAATTAGGGTAGGAAGGTAGGGGGTTACAAGAAATAACAGGAGAAGAAGTGGAGTAGTAAGCGGAAATATTGGGAGGGCAAGTTAGCGAAGTGAAGGTAGGGAAATAGGGGAAATAATGGGAAGTAAGAAAGGGAGAGCGAGGATAAGCGAAGGGAAGTGTGAGCAGAGGAAGTCGGGAAAGCTAGGAAAAATAAGAGGGGAAATAGGGGATGCGAGAGGAGTTGAAATAGAGGAAATGAGGATGTGAGAAATGAGCGAAGAGGTAGTAGAGGAAATAAGGAGAGGAAAGAGTAGAGGAATTAAAGGGAAATAAGGAGGTAGAAGGTTGAAAAAGTGTGGGAAAATTAGAAAGAGGAAGTAGTAGAAGTGTGAGAAAGTATTAGAAGTGCAAGGAAGTAGGAGAAGTGAGGGAAAATGAGGAGAAATAGGTAAAGTGAGGGAAAATGAGGAGAAATAGGTA
>CAKNYM010046886.1:26142-41180 GCA_932195095.1 Andricus curvator | reverse complement strand
CGCCTGGAGAGGATTTATGTAAAGTGACGGAAGGTAAGGTAGGACAAGTAGGGGTGTTAATGGAAAGTATCAGAAGTGTGGTAAGGGGTAGTAGAGGCAGTAGCGAAAGAGGCAAAAGCGGAAGGTATGGGAAGGAAATAGGAGGGGTATTAGGGGTGATGAGTAGAAATAATAGGTGGGTTTGTAGCGGAAGTGAGGAGAGGAGAAAGAAAGGAAGGATAAATAGGGAATGGAGGGGAATTAAAAGGGATATTATTGAGGCGGTTACTAGAGAAAGGGAGGAGCAGTGAGTGAAGGGGAATCGTGAAAAGCTACGAAACACTTTTTTTGTACTTTTTAAATTAATTTCCACATTCACTGTCCTGAAAGTTGTACTTTTTATTTGCGTCGTAACTTCTATTTTGTCCATTTCCAACAGGCAACTAATTTTCTATTTATATTCCATTTTTATCGCTGTTTGCGAAACTTTTAATTAAAACACAAAAATTTTAAAATCCCTTACTCAGTGCATATTTCACCATCAATACAAGAGCCATTCATTCAATTTTGAACATCGAGTGACTGAAAGCTTTGTTTTTTTAAACAAATAGCGAATACTTATATATTCATTTTTTTATTTCTGTCTTTTATACTATGATTTTTATTTAACTAGAATTTTCTAAGCATTCCTGCAAAATTTTTAAAATGATTTTTTATGGTCAAAAACTAGTTTTAAGAGATTATTTAAAAATTATTCAAAAGATTTCTAAAATTTTCAAAAAATATTCTAGAAAATTTCAAGGCAATTTTTTTAATTTCAAAAGATATTCAAAAAATTGTTGGAAAAATTAAAAAAGAACATTGTAAACAGTATTTAAAAGTTTCCTAGAAATTTGTTAAATAATTCAAAATTTAAAAATGTTTTAAATAATTTAAATTAAAATGTAGATTTTTGGAGATTTTTAAATAAAATTTGGAAGCTTTTTAATAATTATAGAAGGTGTAAGCTTAAGCAAAAAATTGTCGTATGATTTTTGGGAAGATTTTATTTAATTTGTTTGATTTAAAAAGACATTTTTTAATTTTTCCTAAAATTCTATGAAATTCTGTAAAATAAAAATTTTTATGGACACTTTTTCGACATCTGAAATTTTTGAATTTTTTTTTTTAATTTTCTCAAGAATCCTTGATTATCATTTATAATTTTTCTATGGAAAAATGATATTCACAGAACTATAACAATAAATAAACAAATAAGCTTAAAAAATAAATATTTATCCAAAATTTTAATTTAATTTTCAAAATTATTTTCTTCCTCATATTATAATTTGGTTAAATTTTGTTTTAACTGGAAAATCTTTTTTTGTTGAATTTTTATCTGATATATCTGAAATATTCACGAATAAGGTAAGAATATAAATATTGAAAATTCAATTAAATGAAATAGTTCAATTTTCAACCAAAAAGATGAGTTTCAAACAAGAAGGATTAAGTTTTTATTAAAAAGACAAATTTTCAACAGAACACATCAATTTCCAACTAAATATTTAATGTTCTAACTACAAAAGGAAAATTGTCTACTAAAATAAAACAAATTTTGAACAAAATTTTTAAATTTTTAACTAAAAAAAAAAAAATTTCAACCAAAAATAGAATAGTGAAATTTTCAGATAAAAAAATTGAATTTCCAACAATATAGTTCAATTCGCAACAAAAGAAGTGAATTTTGTACTAAAAAGAAAAAATTTTCAACCAAAAATGGAATAGTTCAATTTTCTGTTGAAGTAATTAATTTTCAAACAGAAAAAGCGAATTTTTCAATAATATTTAAATAAAAGTAATGAATCTACAATCAAAAAAATTACTTTTCAACAAAGTAGTATAACTTTGAAAAAAAAAATTTCAATATTGAATAAAAAACAGTTGAATTCAAATAAAAAAAAAAGAATTTTGAATAAAATACTTTATTTTTAAGTTATGAAATTAATTTTTTAAAAATTTCAATAAAGTAGTTCAATTTTCATCGAAAGAAATGAGTTTGCAACTGAAAAAATAAATTTGTAACCAAAAATGTAATAGCTTAATTCTCAGTAAAAAAAAATGGACAAAAAGAAAGGTGGTTTAAACAAAATGCTTAAATTTTTAACCAAAAACTAAAGAATTTTCAACTTAAAAATTAATTTTGAACACAAAAAATATTTTTGAGAGAGTAGTTAAATTTTTAAAGAAATTATTTAAATTTTTAACGAAATAAATGAATTTTCAACCAAAATAAATGAATTAGCGAACAAAAAGAAGAATTTCATAAAAAAAGTCAATTTTCAAACACATAGTTGAATTTTCAACTAAAAAGATCAATTTTCAAGAAAAGAAAAACGAATTTTTAAAAAATTAGGTAAATTTTCAACCGAAAAATGATTTTTCAACCAAAAAGATTAATTGTTAAGCATGAAGATTAATTTCCAAAAAAAGAGACGAATTTTCAATAAAATACATGAATTTGCATCCAAATGGTTGATTTTTAAACTAAAAGAGGCGAATTTTTAACCAAAAAATTGCAGGTTAAATTTTCAGTTAATCAATTTTTAACGAAAAAAACTGACTTTCACAAAAATAGTTTATTATAAACCAAAGATAAAACATAAACAAAAAAAGACAAATTTCCAACAAAATAGTTAAATTTTCAACCAAAGAGAAGAAACTTCAACCGATAAAATTTTGATAAAATCAATTGAATTCAACCAAAAAAATGAAGATAATTTTTCTCCACAACAGTTTGGTTTTTTAATTTGAAAATATGGTTGTTTTTAGTTTTTACTATAAAAAACAGTAAAAAATAATGATGTTTTTGTGAAATTTAGAACTATGCAAGAAAAACTGACCGTACTCAAAATATTAAATTTTTTTAAAAGTAGTTCTGTGGTTCGATTCCCAGAGGATCAAAAGGAGATCTTTTTTCAGAAAAAAATTATTTCAAATAATTTTTCTTTCAAAGCTTCATCTAATCTGAAAAAACGTTAAATATTTTCTGTTATTCTCTAATGATAATACAGATTCCTTGAAAAATTTGATTTGTACCACCTAGCCAAATAATGCCTGTATTTCTGAAAAAAGTTTTTTTTTTCGATCTCTTTAGTAGCTTAATGGAAAAGCACCTGACCGGAAATCAGTAGTTCTGTGGTTCGATTCCCAGCGGAGCGAAAGGCGAAGATCTTTTTTCAGAAAAAAATTTATTAAAATAATTTTTCTTTCATAGCTCCATCTAGTCTGAAAATACGTTAAACCTTCTCTGCTATCCTCTAATGATAATAGATTCCTTGAAAAATTTGATTTGTACCACCTAGCAAAATAATGCCTGTATTTCTAAAAAAAGTTTCTTCTCTCGATCTCTCTAGTAGCTTAATGGGAAAGCACCTGACCGGAAATCAGTAGTACTGTGGTTCGATTCCCAGCGTAGCGAAAGGGGAAGATCTTTTTTCAGAAAAAAATTACTTAAAATAATTTTTCTTTCATAGCTTCATCTAGTCTGAAAAGACGTTAAACATTTTATGTTATTCTCTAATGATAATACAGATTCTTCGAAAAATTTGAATTGTACCACCTAGCAAAATAATGCCTGTATTTCTGAAAAAAGTTTCTTCTCTCGATCTCGCTAGTAGCTTAATGGGAAAGCACCTGACCGGAAATCAGTAGTTCTATGGTTCGATTCCCAGCGGAGTGAAAGGAGAAAATCTTTTTTCAGAAAAAAATTACTTAAAATAATTTTTCTTTCATAGCTTCATCTAGTCTGAAAAG
Organism: Andricus curvator; assembly: GCA_932195095.1. Taxonomy (NCBI): domain Eukaryota; kingdom Metazoa; phylum Arthropoda; class Insecta; order Hymenoptera; family Cynipidae; genus Andricus; species Andricus curvator. Next base: position 37,406 of record CAKNYM010046886.1, on the reverse strand, counting down.
ACGTCTAAATATATATTTTTAAATCAATTTGAAAATGTGGAACATAATACAACAGTGAATTTCTAGTCGAGAGGAATTTGGAATGAGCTCTTGAGTTTTTGCGAGTATGTGTAGCTAGATACTTGTAGATACGAGGCATTTGTGGCACCTCATTAGCGAAACTTCACTCCACAAGCTGCAGGCACTAAGCTTGATAATTAGGCATCTGGTTTTGTTGCACGTTTTAAATCAACGTGTCTTATCCGCCAATGATAAATTTTCGTGACAGGTTTACTACCGTGATCCAAAAAATGTTTTTTTTTTTTCTAAAAAAGGCTCCCATACACAGAATAAAATTGAGTTTCCTTAGAACAGAGAAACTGTGTCAAAATGTATTTAAAAAAATTTAACGGTCGCTGAATCCGAATCCGATTCAGCGACCAAAAATACGTAAGAATTGACTCGTCTGGTCGGTCAGAACTCTTAGTCTTGTTCTTACATATTTTGGGTCGCTGAGTCCGAGTCCGATTCAGCGACCCAGATTACGTAAGAATTGACTCGTCTTGTCGGTCAGAACTCCTACTATTGTTCTTACGTATTTTGGGTCGCTGAATCCGAATCCGATTCAGCGACCCAAAATATGTAAGAATTGACTCTTCTGGTCGGTCAGAACTCCTTCTCTTGTTCTTACGTATTTTTGGTCGCTCAGTCCGAATCCGATTCAGCGACCCAAAATACGTAAGAATTGACTCTTCTGGTCGGTCAGAACTCCTACTCTTGTTCTTACGTATCTTGGGTCGCTAAATCCGAATCCGATTCAGCGACCCAAAATACGTAACAATTTACTAGTCTGGTCGGTCAGAAAAGGTTTTTTTTTTAGTTTAGTACATTTTAAGGATAGAAAGAAAACAACAGCTAACTTCGGAATTCCGACTTCAGATTCGGATTCAGCGACCCAAAATACGTAATAATTGAGTAGTCTGGTTGATATTAAGCAATACAAATATTGAAAGCAATTCAACTGATTTTCAGTTTATACATCAAAATTGTTAAATTCTAACAAACTAGATAAACTTTTAACTAAATACTTGAATTTACAACTAAGAAGAATAATTTTCTACCGGAAAAGACAATTTTTGTCAAAAAAAATGAATTTTGAACGAAAAAACATAAATTTTTAGCAAAACAATTGAACTTTCCATAAAAAATGGAATACTTAAGTTTTCCCACCAAAGAGATGATCTTTCACCTAAAATGATGAATCTTCAACCAAAAAAATGACTTTTTAAAATAATTGTTGATTTTGCCACAAGTTTAATTAATTTTTAATAAACGAAAATGGTAATAGTTGATATTTGAAAAAAAGATTTTAATTTTAAAGCAAAATGAATTTTTAACAAAATTGTTTAAATTTCAAGCAAAAAGGATAATTTTTACAATTGATTTTTAAGGAAGTGTAATAATTTTCAAAGAAATAGTTGAAGGTTTTTACAAACAAAAATGAATTTTTATCAAGAAAAAATTTTTTTTACCGAAAAAGACGAATTTAAAAAAAAAAATTTTTTAACCAAGTAGTTCAATTTGTAACTAAAAAGGGTACATTTTTAAACAAATCGTTGAATCATCAACTGGAAAAGATAAACTTTTCATGAAAAAATTGAAAAGTTACATTTTCAAAAAAAAAAAAAAAAATAATAGAATTTTCAACCAAGAAACAACGATTTTTCATCAAAATAGTAAAACTTTCAACAAAGGAGATGAATTTTCAACTAAAATGAAGAATCCTCAACCAAAAAAATTACTTTTTAACAAATTTTTTATTTTTCCACAAATTTAATTAATTTTTAATAAACAAAAAAAACGAAAACAACGATTTTTCATCAATATAGTACAACTTTAAACAAAAGAGATGAATTTTCAACTAAAATGAAGAATCTTCAACCAAAAACATGATTTTAACAAAATTGTTGATTTTGCCACAAATTTAATTAATTTTTAATAAACGAAAATGGTAATAGTTGATATTTGAAAAAAAGATTTTAATTTTAAATCAAAATGAATTTTTAACAAAATTGTTTAATTTTCAAGCAAAAAGGATAATTTTTACAATTGATTTTTAAGGAAGTGTAATAATTTTCAAACAAATAGTTGAAGGTTTCACAAACAAAAATGAATTTCTATCAAGAAAAAATTTTTTTACCGAAAAAGACGAATTTGAAAAAAAAAAATTTTTAACCAAGTAGTTGAATTTCTAACTAAAAAGGGTACATTTTTAAACGCATCGATTTTTCATCAAAAAAGTAAAACTTTCAACAAAGGAAAGGAATTTTTAACTAAAATGAAGAATCCTCAACTAACAAGACGAATTTTTAACAAAATAATTTAATTTTCAAGCAAAAAGTATAATTGTCACAAAATTGTTTACTTTTCAATAAAGTAGATTAATTTTTAGGCAAATGATTAAACGTTCAACAAAAAAAAGAGTTTTTAATCAAAAAGAATAATTTTCCACGGAAAGAAAATTTTTTTTAAGAAAACATGAATTTTTAGCCAAATAGATGAATTTTCAAATAAAAAAGAACAAATTTTCAACACAAAATATAATAGCTACATTTTCAGTTATAAAATAATTTTTCAAAAAAAAAAAAAGAATTTTCAACCCAGAAGTTGAATTTTCATCCAAAGAGTTTTTAACTAAATAGATGAATTTTTAATCACGAATGTTAATTTTTAAGGCAGAGACAAATTATGAACAAAATAAATTAATTTTAACAAAAAACTGACAGAAAGTCTAATTTTTTTAAGTTGTACCTAAAGTTGAGAAAAAAAAATTAATTTTTTTTTTATTATTTGATGCTCTTTTTAATAAACTAAAAAGACACGCACATATTTTTAAGTTTCAAACAAATTTTTTTTTCACCGATCCTGAAACATTAGTCATTTTTACATAAGATCCGTAAAAAATAGAAAAAAAATTAAAATTTTTTTCTCATAATAAATTTCATGGAAGTAGATAGAAAAGACCTTAAAAAAAGTAATTTAAAAAAACCTTAGATAGAAAAGGAGTAAGAAAAATTTTTTTTTTTTGAAATATAATATTGCATAAAATGACGAAATATGCAATTTTGTTCATTTGTACCTAAAGTTGCAAAAATTTTTTTTTATCCACAAAAAAAATTAACCGACTTGTCCAGTGGTCAGAAATTGTTTGGAGTTTTTTATTCCTTTTTGAATTTGTTTGTAATCGATTTTTTATTAAGTTTCAAATTAAACTCAAACGATCACAAATTGAAATGAACCGGGCGTAAAATTCGATTTTATGTTCCCCGTCCTAGGAATTTGGTCGAAATTTACAATCGCGTTAATCACCAAGTAAATCCAATAACGGAAAATGTAAAAAGAATTGTTCTTTATGAGCAACGATGATATAGCCATTGTATTAAAATTGATTATTGTTTAAAAATATGTGAATTTTTTTTGCTTTAATATTGGAAAAAAATTAAATTTTGAATAATTATTTTAATAATAAATAATATAATCATTGGGGAATTATATGGACCCAGACAAAAAAATTTGAGAAAAGTTGTTTATTGATTTGGCTGTAGGGTCCAAAATAATTAAATTTAATTATTTAATAAACAAATTAAATAAATTTTAATTATGTTACACAAATAATTTTCAATTAAAAAAGACAATTTATTACATTGCAGACAAAACAAAAAATGCTCAAAAAAAATTTTTGAGTTCGATATTAACCAAGGGTAAATCACTTATAATTATCAACAGTAATATTAACGGAAGATAACAACAATTTTCTTATTACACACAAAAAAACATCCAACATGTAAAATACATTCCTGACAGGATACCATTAAATTTTTTACAGAATCAATAAATCCACTGACGAGCGCCCCCATTGTTTGCTGAAACGTTTAGTTCAATTATTCACTAACTAACAGTAAATGCACACGCGCTAATCCTATTCAATTCTTTCAAATCCCTTGAAATTTTTTTACTCTCTTGAAAGCCTTTGGAATCCCTTAAAATCCCCGGAAATGTTTCGAAATTCCTTTAAATCCGTGAAAATATTTTTAAATCTCTTGAAAACGAATGAAATCTCTTTATAGTATATTACATCACAAGTAGGGTTAGGCACGTCTTTACACGGGGAGACGTGTGTAACCCTACGAGTGATGTACGATATTTTTATTTGAAATCAGTATTTTATGGCCAAATGTTATGGGTTTTCAGGTCGTCCTTACATTAAATTCCGCGTAAAAATGTGAGTGACCCTACGAGTGATGTACGATATTTTATCCGAAAATAGATTGTTATGGCCCAAGACCATGGTTTTCCAGATCTTCCTAGCGAACATTGAATTCCACGTGAATACGTGTGTAACCCTATGAGTGATGTATGATATTCTATTCGAAATCAGTATGTTATGGCAAAAGGCCATGGTTTTTTAGGTCGTCCTTGCGAACATTGAATTCCACGTGAAGACGTGTGTAGCCCTACGAGTGATGTAAGATGTTTTATTTGATCATGGGATTGCGTAAGATTTAAGTTGTAGGGACTCGAAGTGGATTCCTAAATCAATGAAAGGGCTCAAATCATCTGATTGCTGAATTCTGTGAGGTAGAGACATTTTAGTAAGTACTAATCTGACGTAGCCATCGGCCTAGTTGTCGCATACCGCATGGTATACGCCATTACGATACACGAGGTCATACACTTACATTAAGTGTGCAAAACAAAGATAGGTAGACCCACGCTTCTCTCTAGAAACTATAAGTCCTGAATCGATAATATTGATCTGCCAAACGCCGCGTAATCCGTGTCACGCAAACAGGATTAGAAAAAAAGACATTTTAAATCAAATAAAAAAAGCTGAGATATCTTCAATTATCGACAGGGCCGCTTATCCGGCAAGGGTTCAATAAAAAAACGAGGTTCAACATAACTTGCTCAAGTCAATTTATTCTTGGCCGATTTTAGATTTTTCTTTCAGGAAAATTCTTCATTTAATTTTAAAGAGAAGGTCATTAATCTATTTGAGGGGAAAAATCATTTTTACTACAAAATAAATTTTTTGGATAATCATCAATTTCTTGAGCTTATTTGTTTATTTGTATTAGGACAATAATTAAGTCGTTAAAATCTCCCCTTCCCTGTCCCTTCCCATAATTTCCCTTCTCATGCTTCCCCTACTTCTCCCTTTCCTTCCCTTCCCTCCTTTTCCTTCTCTTTCCCTAGATCTTCCTTTTATACTTTCCCTCTATCACTTATCCTACTTCCCACCCCTACCCTTCCCCTACTTCCCTCCCTAACCCTCACTTCCCTTCTCACGACATCCCTCTCCCACCCTTCCTTTCCCACCCTCACTTCCCTTCTCACTACATCCCTCTCCCACCCTGCCTTTCCTACTTCCCTTCCCCAACCCTCACTTCCCTTCTCACGACATCCCTCTCCCACCCTTCCTTTCCTACATCCCTTCCCCAACCCTCACTTATCTTCTTACGACATCCTTATACCACCCTTCCTTTTCTTCTTCCCTTCCCCAACCCTCATTTCCCTTCTCACTTCATCCCACCCCCACCCTCCCTTTCCTACTCCTCCTCCCCGGACCTCACTTCCCTTCTCACTACAACCCTCTCTCCTACCCTCCCTTTCCTACTTCCCCTCTCCTACCCTCACTTCCCTTCTGACTTCATCCCTCTCCCACACTTCCTTTCTCACTCCTTCTCCCCAACCCTCACATTTTCCTTCTCACGACATCCTTCTCCCACCCTCCCTTTCCTACATCCCTTCCTCAACCCTCACTTATCTTCTTACGACATCCTTATTCCACCCTTCATTTTCTTCTTCCCTTCCCCAACCGTCACTTCCCTTCTCACTACATCCCGCTCCCACCCTCCCTTTCCTACTCCTCCTCCCCGGACCTCACTTCCCTTCTCACTACAACCCTCTCTCCTACCCTCCCTTTCCTACTTCCCCTCTCCTACCCTCACTTCCCTTCTGACTTCATCCCTCTCCCACACTCCCTTTCTCAATCCTTCTCCCCAACCCTCACTTCCCTTCTCACTCCATCCCTCTCCCACCCTTCCTTTCCTACTCCCCCCTTTCCTACTCCTGCTTCCCCATCCCTCATTTCCCCTCCCTTAATTTTTCCTGATTTTTCTCATCACACTTACCACCCCTTCCCCAATTTTTCCTTCCCTCACTTCCCCTACTTTCCCACCACGGAGATGAATTTTTTTTCCAAAAAAGACAAATTCCACTAAAAAATCTACTTTTTTCACCCAAGAATATTTATTTTCAAAAAAAAAAAAAAGGTAATTTAAGACAAAATAGATGAATTTTCTACGAAGAAGATTAATTTTCTACTAAAAGAGAGCAATCTTCAAGGAAATAATTACATTTCCAACCAAAAGATGAATTTTTAAATAAAATTTTGAATCTATTTGTGACTAAAATGATGAATCTTCAGCATCAAAAATACAGTAGTTGATATTTCAAAAAAATTGTACTTTCTAATAAAAATAAGTTGAATTTGTCGAAAAAGGATGAGTTTTCGTAAAAAAAAATTTTAACTGGTTTTAATTATAAACTAAATAGATGACTTTTCTGAATTTATACCAAAAAGACAGATTTTTAAACGAAATAATCACATTTTCAATCAAAAGATGAATTTTTAAATAAAATGTTGAATCTTCAAAAAATTCAGATGAATTTTCAACCAAATTTTTACATTTTAAACCTTGAAAAGATTGATTTTTAACTAAAATGATGAATTTTCAACCAAAAAAGTAGAAATTAAAAAATAAATTAAATTATTTTTTCAAAATATAAAATCATTCAGTTTGTTATTTTCTTCATACCTCTCAAAGTTCTTAAAAAGCTTTAATTTTTTTCTCGAATTCTTCAAGAGTCTAATTTTATTTTAAATATTTTGAAATCATTTCGATTTTTGAATTATTTTACCATTTCTACAAAACTTCTTAACTTTCCAAACATCTTTTAAAATTTTCCTATTATTCTTAAAATTGTTTCTAAATCCTGGAAAATACAAAACAATAGTTTTAAAATCTTCAACATTTTTTTTTACAATTTGGGAAACTTTTAAACTGTTTAAAACTCCTTTTATCAACATGATATTTTCAAAATCGTAACAATTTTTAAAATTTTATTTTAAAATCCTCAAAAATCTACATTTCGTTTTGAAATTTTTAAAAACTTTTTAAATTTTAAATTATTTTTGGAATTTTTGCAAAAGTTTCAAATATTTTTCAAAAAGATTCCTTTTTTTTATATTATTAAATATTTTGAAATCTTTTCCAATTTTTAATTATTAAGATTTTTTTTTTTCAAAATTTCTAAACATTCTGAACATCTTTCAAAATAATTCAAATTATTATCAAAATTGTTTTTAAGTTCTGGAAAAAAAATAGTTATAAAATCTTCAAGATTCTTTTTTTTTTATATTTTTGAAAACTTTTAAAATGATTAAACTCTTTTTGTTAATTTAATCTCTTTTAAAATCTACATTTCGTTTTAAAATTCTTGAAAACTTTTCAAATTTTAAATTATTTTGAGAATTTGTTTCAAAACTTCTAAATATTTTCCAAAACGATTTTTTTTACATTATCAGAAATCATTCGAAATGTCATACGTTTGAGCATATTACTTCATCAATTAGTAACGCTGCACTCGCATGCATAGTGCGGCGTTCCCGGTTCAATTCCAGGTTGAGGCAGATTTTTTTTGTTCATCAAAAAATTATTTTTCCAATGTAATCATTAAACATCAAATTTCAATTAATTAAAATTCAAAACCTCGGACCTTGAAATGCCTAAAAATGGTAACAAGTTCAAAAAATCGCTACAGAATCGCTATTATAACCATTCAGTTTTTTTTTAAATTCCTTTTGCCGAAAATCAATTACATTGTTACAGAGGAAATTTGTTGTGAACCATCAAGTTAAATTTTCGTAATTGGTTAAGAAAGGAAAAAAAAAAATTGAATGAAATCAGGGAAAATCCATTTTAATCGGACAAGGTACGTGACTGTTCAGTAACCAGCCTTGAGGTCAACGACGAACTGTCTCTTACTAGACTATAGAGTATAGATATTCTGTATTGACTTAGCTTTACTTTAAGCTTAAAGTGATAGAACACTTTGAGGAAGATACCATATTTTTATAATCTACATTTGAATCAGTCAAAAGTTACTGATTCTAATTCAGTTTTGACTGATTCAAATAATGCAGATTCGACGACTGACAAATCAGTTAAAAGGGAAATTTTAAATCAGTCAATTGAATTCACTGATTAAATCAGTCAATTTAACTCACTGATTAAATCAGTCAATTCAACTCGCTGAATAAATCAGTCAATTTAACTCACTGATTAAATCAGTAAATTTTACTCGCTGGTTAAATCAGTCAATTGAACTCACTGATTAAATCAGTCAATTTAACTCACGGAATAAATCAGTCAATTTAACTCACTGGTTAAATCAGTGAATTTAAGTTACTGATTTAATCAGTCATTTTAAATGATCCAATCTCTGGAATTTTCCACTAATAAAGGTTAATTTTCGAACATAAATGGAATAGTTAAATTTTCCACCACTGAGTTAAATTTTCAACTAAATAGTTAAATTTTTAATTGAAAAGTATAATTAATTTCCAACCAAAGAAATAAATTTTTAACATAATTAAGCATTTTCAAATAAAATGATGAATAATTAACCAAAAGAATGAATTTTCAAACAAATAGTTCAATTTTCAAACAAAACGAAGTAATAATTTTTCGACAAGAAAATCAGTTTTTAACCAAAAAAGACAAATTTTCAAAAAATTCTATGATTTTTCAATCAAATAGTTGAATTTGTAATTAAAAAAGATCAGTTTCCAACAAAAAAATAGAATAGTTGAATTATCAATTAACATAATTAATTTTTAACAAAAAATGGATGTTTTAGAAAATTATTAAACCAAAATTATACACAGCAGATCGTTTCTGAAACGATCTGCTGTGGTCACGGTGACGTAATAGGTTAAACGCTGCAGTTGTGAATAGTGGCGTTCGCGGTTCAAATCCGGGCCGAGGCAAATTTTTTTTTTCCACCAGAAATTATTTGCCCAGTAATCGGCAAAATTTAACATGAGAAATCCATTAATTAATCACCCCAGTCGACAAAATAATATTAATACTCTGAAAAGATGAATCTTCGATTTAAAAAATTAATTTTTTATAAAATAGTTCAACAAAAAGTCGAATTTTTAACAAAATAGTTGAATTTCCTAAGCAAAAAGACGAATTTTCAACAAACCAGTTAAAATTTCGTCAAAAAAAGCTGTTTTTTTTTAAATAAAATTTTTAACAACAACAAAATCAAATTTTTAACAAAACAGACTAATTTTTAACTTATATTATGAATTTTCAACCATAAGAGAATATATTTTCTTAAAAATTCGTCTTTTTTAGTTGAATTCAACTGGTTGGAAATTCTTCTTTTTTGAGTGGAAATTAGTTTTTTAAACTGAAAATTGAGTGATTCCATTTTTGGTTGGAAATTCAACCATTTCTTGAAAAATTCACTTTTCCCGATTTTAAATTAACGTCCTTGTTGAAAATTGTTCTTTTCTGGTTTAAAAATCAGCTTTTTTCTCAAATATTATACTTTTTAGCTTGATACGCTAACATGTTGTTAAAAATTGATCTATTTGGGTAGAAAATTATTTTTTTTTTTTAATTCATTTTTTTTTTATTAAAGATTCAACTATTTTGTTGAAAATTGGTCTTTTTTGCATAAAAATTAGTTTTTTAAACCTAAAATTTAAAGTTTGTATTCTTGATCGAAAATTCAACTATTTCATGGAAAATTCGCTTTTCCTGATTGAAAATTAACTTTCTTGATGAAGATTCTTCTTTTTTAGTTAAAAAGTCCACTTTTAAAAAAAAATTCAGTTTTAAGCTTGAAATCCTAACTTTTTGTTAAAAATTCGTCTATTTGGGTAGAAAATTATTCTTTTTTGTTGAAAATTCATCTATTTGTTTGAGAATTCAACTACTTTGTTGAAAAATTCTTTTTTTTTTCGTTGAATTGAACTGGTTGACAGTTCTTTTTTTTTGGTTGAATATTAGTTTTTTAACTGATAAATTTAACTATTCCATTTTTTATTAAAAACTTATTTTTTAGTGTAAAATTCAATTATTTAGTTGAAAATACAACTTTGCAAGCTAAACATTCTGCTATTTGGTGAAAAATTCAACGATTTTGCTGGAAGTTTAATTTTTTTCTTAAGGAATCTGTATTATCATCGGACAATAACATAAATTGTTAACGTCTTTTCAGAATAGATGGAGACATGAATTAAAAATTATTTTAATTAATTTTTGTCTGAAAAAAGATCTTCTCCTTTCGCTCCGCTGGGGATCGAACATCAGAACTTCCGATTGCCGGTCGGGTGCTTTCCTATTAAGCTACTAAAGAGATCGAGAGAAATGAATAATAAAAAAAAAAAATAATAATTTTTAATTCATATCTCCATCTAGTCTAAAGAGAGATTAAAAATGTATGTGTTTCTCTGATGATAATACAGATTCCTTGAAAAATTTAGCTCATGTCATCTGGCAAAATAATGCGTGTATTTTCTGAAAAAAGGTTCTTCTCTCGATCTCTCTAGTAGCTTAATGGGAAAGCACCCGACCGGCAATCGGAAGTTCTGAGGTTCGATTCCCAGCGGAGCGAATAGTGAAGATCCTTTTTCAGAAAAAATAGTATTTAAAATAATTTTTGTTTCATAGCTCCATCTAGTCTGAAAAGACGTTAAATATTTTCTGTTATTCTTTAATGATGATACAGATTCCTTGAAAAATTTTATTTGTACCATATAGCAAAATAATGTGTGTATTTATGAAAAAAGTTTCTTCTCTCGATCTCGCTAGTAGCTTAATGGGAAAGCACCTGACCGGAAATCAGTAGTTCTGTGGTTCGATTTCCAGCGGAGCGAAAGGAGAAGATCTTTTCCAGAGAAAAATTAGTTGAAATAATTTTTAATTCATATCTTTATGTAGTCTGGAAAGACCTTAAAAATTTCTATTATTCTCTGATGATAATACAGATTCCTTGAAAAATGTTACTTGTAACATCTAGCAAAATAATGCGTGTATTTCTGAAAAAGTTTCTTCTTTCGATCTCTCTAGTAGCTTAATATGAAAGCACCTGCCGGGAAATCAGTAGTTCTGTGGTTCGATTCCCAGCGGATCGAGAAGAGA
>CAKNYM010046886.1:0-18154 GCA_932195095.1 Andricus curvator | reverse complement strand
GAAATCAGTAGTTCTGTTGTTCGATTCCCAGTGGAGCGAAAGGAGAATATCTCTTCTTCACAAAAAAATTATTTAAAATAATTTTTCTTTCCAGCTCGATCTAGTCTGAAAAGACGTCAAATATTCTTTGTTATTCTCTAATGATAATACAGATTCCTTGAAAAATTTTATTTTTACCATCTGGCAAAATAATGTGTGTATTTCTGAAAAAAGTTTCTTCTCTTGAACTCTCTAGTAGCTTAGTTGGAAAGCACCTGACAGGAAATCAGTAGTTCTGTGGTTTGATTCCAAGTGGAGCGAAAGGACATCTTTTTTCAGAAAAAAATTATTTGAAGTAATTTTTGTTTCATAGTTCCATCTAGTCTGAAAATACGTTAAATATTCCCTGTTATTCTCTAATGATAATACAGATTCTTCGAAAAATTTTATTTGTATCATCTAGAAAAATAATGCGTGTATTTCTGAAAAAAGTTTCTTCTCTCGATCTCTCTAGTAGCTTAATGGGAAAGCACCTGACCGGAAATCATTAGTTCTGTGGTTCGTTTCCCAGCGGAACGAAAGGAGAAAATCTTTTTTCAGAAACAGATTATTTAAAATCATTTTTCTTCCATTGCTCCATCTAGTCTGAAAAGACGTTAAATATTTTCTGTTATTCTCTAATGACAATACAGATTCCTTGAAAATTTTGAATTGTACCATTTATCAAAATAATGCGTGTATTTCTGAAAAAAGTTTCTTCTCTCGATCTCTCTAGTAGCTTAATTGGAAAGCACCTGACCGGAAATCAGTAGTTATGTGGTTCGATTCCCAGCGGAGCGAAAGGAGAGGATCTTTTTTAGGAAAAAAATTAGTTAAAATAATTTTTAATTCATATCTCCATCTAGTCTGAAAAGACGTTAAAAATATCTGTTATTCTCTGATGATAATGCAGATTCCTTGAAAAATGTAACTTGTAACATCTAGCAAAATAATGCGTGTATTTCTGAAAAAAGTTTCTTCTCTCGATCTCTCTCGTAGCTTAGTGGGAAAGCACCCGACCGGCAATGGGAAGTTCTGAGGTTCGATTCCCAGCGGAGCGAAAGAAGAAAAAAATTATTTAAAATACTTATTTTCTATTCTTCATTTTTTTTCTGGAGCAGTAAATGAAATAAATGTTTAATCACCCTCTTTTATAAGTTTCAGAAACTAGTTCAAAAATTGGAAAGCCAGTTGCAATTAATTCTGAGAACTCTCTTGACATTCTTGCCAAAGAGCTCCTGTAAAATTAAAGTGCATCTCGAGACCCGTTAAAGGATTACATGAAATTGACAAAGTGAACTTTCAGATTCTGTAACTTTCAAAGACACTTCCAAAAACACTTGAGCTGATTTACTAAAATCTCTCGAGTCCTCACTCGGACCTACTTAATGAAAAAGTAGGCCATTTTAGACAATAAAATTTTCGTAAAACAACAAAATTTTTAAATCGCCTAAAATATATCTTTTTAAAATTAAAACTAACCCCATAGAGTATGAAAATATAAAACTAAGGGAAGAATGAAAGTATTAGGATCAATAGAATCCAATTTGAAAATCAAACTATTTCAAGGAATCTGTATTATCATCAGAGAATAACAGAAATTTTTAACGTCTTTTCAGACTAGATGGAGTTATGAATTATAAATTATTTTTAATTAATTTTTTTCTGAAAAGATCTTCTCCTTTCGCTGCGCTGGAAATCAAACCACAGAACTTCCGATTGCCGGTCGGGTGTTTTCCCATTAAGCTACTAGAGAGATCGAGAGAATTAACTTTTTTCAGAAAATACACGTATTATTTTTCTAGGTGGTACAAATCAAATTTTTTCAAGAAATCTGTATTATCATCAGAGAATAACAGAAATTTTACGTTTTTTCAGACTAGATGGCGCTATGGAAGATTTATTTTTTGTTGAAAATTAATTTTCTTAACTGAAAATTTAAATATTTCATTTTTGGCTGAAAATTGATCATTTTTAGTTGAAAATTCAATTATTACATTTTTCTTTAGGAATTAATATTTTATGGTTCAAAAATCAACATTTTGTTTGGAAATTTAACTACTTTGTTAAAATTTTATTTTATTAGTTGATTTTTAACTAAAAAAGATTAGTTTTCAACCAAAAATAAAATCGTTAAATTTTCAATTGAAAAACTTATTTTCAACCAAAAAGTATAATTTTCAATAGAATAGTTAAATTTTTTAATAAAATATTTATTTTTCAACCAAAAATATTAATTTTCCACCAAATTGTTGAATTTTCAATCAAAAAGACGAATTTTCTATAAAATAGCTGAATTTTCAAACAGAAAAAATTATGAAAATATGATGAAACTTCATCTTTTTGGTTGAAAATTCAACTTTTTTGGTAGAAAAGTATTCTTCTTTTTTGAAAATTCATCTTTTTGGCTATGGATTCAACTATTTTGTTACAAATCTGTCTTTTTCAGTTTAATTTAACTGGTAGGGAATTAATTTTTTTTTAAATTAATTTTTAAACTGATAATGTAACTATTCCATTTTTGGTTAAAAATTTTCTTTATTTTTGAAAATTCAACTATATTGGTAGAAAATTCAACTAGTTGGTTAAAAATTACACTATTTATTTAAAAATTAACTTCTTGGTATAAAATTAACTCTTTTTTTTGAAAATTTGTAGTGTCGGGCGGAAAATTCAAATTATTTGTGGAAAATTCAACTATTTTGTTAAAAATTCGTCCTTTTTATTTTAATTTAACTGGTAGAAAATTAATTTTTTTTTGAAAATTAATTTTTTTATTGAACATGTAACTATTCCATTTTTGGTTGAAAAATTATCTTATTCAGTTGAAAATCAACTATTTGGTTGAAAATTCAACTATTTTGGTAGAAAATTCAACATTTCTGTTAAAAATTAAACTTTTTATTTGAAAAATTAACTACTTGGTAGAAAATTAACTTTTTTTTTTTAATTCATAGCGTCGGGTGGAAAATTCAAACTGTTTTGTTAAAAATTTATGTATTTTGTTTGAAGTTCGTCTTTTTGAGTAGAAAATTAAACTTTTTTGAAAATTCATTTTTTTTGCTATGGATTCAACTATTTTGTTATAAATTCGTCTATTCTGGATCATCCTAACTGGTGGAAAATTCGTTTCTTTTTCTTGAAAATTAATTTTTAAACTGAAAATGTAACTATTCCATTTTTGACTGAAAACTTTATTTGTCTTTGGAATTTAACTATTTGGTTAAAAATTCAATCGTTTTTGTAGAAAATTAAACTATTTTGGCAGAAAATTTAACATTTTGGTCAAAAATTTAACGTTTTATTTGAAAAATTAACTTCTTGGTAGAAAATTAACTTTTTCGTTTAAAATTCGTAATTTCGGGTGGAAAATTCGTCTATTTTATTAAAAATTGGTCTTTTTTAGCTCAATTTAACTAAAAGGAAATTAATTTTTTTGTTTTAAAATTAATTTTCAACTGAAAATATAACTGTTCCATTTTTGGTTGAAAAATCATCTTTTTTAGTTGAAAATTTAACTATTTGGTTGAAAATTTAATTATTTTTGTAGAAAATTCAACTATTTTGTTGAATATTCTCATTTTAAGTTGAATTCAACCTGTTGAAAATTGCTTTGATTTTTTGTTAAAAATTAATTTTTTAATCTGAAAAAATGAAAATTCATCTCCTCTGATTAAAAATTAAGTTATTGTTGAAAATTCATCTTTTTACGTCTAAAATTCAACTATTTTGTAAAATCACCTTTTTGGTCGAGAATTTAACTCTCTTGTTGAAAATTTAACTGTTTTGTTGCAGATTTATCCTTGTAGATTAAAAATTCATACATCCAGACATGAAATATTAAATCTTCCGTTGAGAATTCATATTTTTGTTTGAGAACTGAACTAACGCTAACCCACGTACCCTCAATTTGATTAAAAATGCAATTTTTTGTTTGAAATTTGATTATTCAGGGGGTGAAGATAATTCAAAAACCACGGTTGGCCGCGCGGGGCCGCCCGCCCCAAAAATATCCCAAAATTGGTAACGTGATTTATGGATAACCCCTTATTGAGGAAACATCATTTATCATCTTTTGTTCGCTTATTCGTCAATTAGAGACTTTTGCTCTAATTTGCAGTAAAACTAGGCCTTGATGAGGATTTCGAAGTTGATATATGAAGAATAGAGGACCTTTCTGACACCCTTCCTGCCAACGTATTTCCATTATTTTCGACCCTTAGGCCTGGCAATCCTTCCCGTCTTCGAGAATCAGCTCATCTCTTTCCCTCCAATTTGATAGGGTTTTGGATCTCTCTCTCGAATCTCGATGAAAGTTTCACCCTCTTTGCCAATCTCTTTCTTTCTTCCAGTATTAGAGTCTGTCTTATTTCTCACCTCGAGGGAAATACTGACTGTAACAGCTTCATCCGGAGGCTGGTGAAGAGTGTTATACTGTATAGCCTATAAACCGCAATTCTGACGCTAATCCTCAAAGGCCGATAAGCTATACATATATAGGATTAGCTTGGAATGAATGGAGAAAGTCTAGATGTAATTAAAACAAAAAAATTTGATGGTTGAATCCTTTCCAAATTATGTTCACTGCGCAATTCTTGGGAATTTTTTGTTTTTTAAACTTGTTCTCGGGTAAACCCGGTTTTTCATCATAGCCACGGACTAAGTCAAGTTACTGATGGAATAAGGATGTTATAAGTTAATTTATTACGTATAAAATTAGAAGCGTGGTGTAGTTTGGACTTCGCGTTTTACCGCTGTTATTCTTATACAGGTGATCATCTGATCTGATAATCGGCGAACGCTAACCCACGTACCCTCACTGTCCCGAGACCCACGAACTCTTCGTTGAAGTGGGGAATTTTCAGACACTTGTACACGAATATAATAAATAGCTGTGAGGAGAAATTCCACAAGTAATTAAAGGAAAATATCCAATAGTTGAATCCTTTTCAAACTTGTTCTCGGTTGAACCCGTTTTTTCATCATAGCCACGGACTAAGTCAAGTTACTGATGAAATAAGGATGTGATAAGTTAATTTGATACTTATAAAATTAGACGCATGGTGTAGTTTGAAGTTCGTCTTTGAGCGCTGTTATCATAACACAGCTGATCATCTGATCTGATAATAATCAGCGAACGCTAACCCACGTACCCTCACTGTCCCGAGACCCACGAACTTTTTCAGACACTTGTCCATGAATATAACAAATAGCCATGAGGAGAAATTCCAGATTTAATTAAAGGAAAATATCCAATAGTTGAATCCTTTTCAAATTATGTTTAGCCACGAAATTCTTGGAAATTATTTTTCTTTCAAACTTGTTCTCGGGTGAACCTGGTTTTTCATCATCATCCATGGACTGAGTCAAGTGCCTTGTGAAATGAGGATGTTATAAATTAGTTTAATACAATGTTTGAAATCTTTTGCGATAATGTTGTAGAACGGCCGCGAGCTTTGAAGGTGACAACAGTCGCCTCTGGATGCTTTCTAAGAGTTACCATCTTATTATGTAATGTAATTTATTTTATTATTATTATATTATTTATGTCTCAGGCTTAAGATGGTTACAGCCCAATATGTCGAAGGAATTTTATTATTATTATTGTACCATTAAGCTCACTTAGTGAGAGTGACTCACTCGGTGAGGAAGGGAGTAATGTGGGGGGGGGGGGTATAGATTTTTAAATTGATCTAGAATTTCCGTGTTGTTTTTTTAAACAACACGTTCGTTCCGCAACACTTCTCCGACCCGTGTCGCTGATCATCTGATCTGATAATCGGCGAACGCTAACCCACGTACCCTCACTGTGCCGAGACCCACGCACTCTTCGTTGAAGAGGGCCATTTTCAGACACTTGTCCATGGATATAATAAATAGCCGTGAGGAGAAATTCCACAAGTAATTAAAGGAAAAATATCCAATAGTTGAATCCTTTTCAAATAATGTTTAACTACGAAATACTTGGAAATTAAAAAAACTTGTTTTATTTTCAGGAATGCTATACATTAACTTGAGTATTAGACGTTGAATAGGATTTTAAATTTGATTTGAATCTAATCATCCCTTTCGTTAAAAATTTAACTACTTTGTTGAAAATTCATCGCTTTGGTTAAATATTCAACTATTTTAATGAAAATTCTTTTTTTTGGGGTAAAATTAATTAATTTAACTGAAAATTTAACAATTTCATGCTTATCTGTAAAATAATCTTTTTTAGTTGAAAATTCACGAATTTTGTTGAAAATTCATCATTTTTTCTTGGTCCAAAAATTAAACACTTTTAATAAAAATTCAACTAATTGCTCTAACGTTAAACTACCTTGTTTGAATTTTTTTTAAGCTTTATCTTGTTAATAGTAAATTCATCTTTCAGGTTGAAAACTTAACTATTTTGTTGAAAAGTCGTTTTTATGATCGTTCAAAATTGATTTTTTTTTTACTGAAAATACAACTAGTGCATTTTTGGTTCAAAATTTATCTTTTTTATTTGAAAATTTAACTGTTAGGTAGAATTTTAATGTATTTTATTAAAAAAAAAATTTTTTTGGTAAAAAATTAATTTTCTTGATCAAAAATTCATCCTTTTAAATGAAAATTCAAGTCTTGAAAATTGAAACTTTTTCTTCTGAAATCATTCAATCTCTAGATTCTTCAATTTTAAATAAAACTGTTTAATTTTGTTAAATTAAAATTTTGAACGTTAGGATTTCAATTGTTCTATTTAACAAATTTTTAATATATAAGTCAAATTATTGAATTTTGACGCATAAATAACAATTGAACAATCCAAACTTAATTTAAAACTAGAAAAGATTTCGAAAAATAAAAAACTAAACTTAAATTTTTGAAGATTTCCAAATAAAATTTTGAAGTTTTTCAAGGATCTTTAAAGGTTTTAGGAAATTAAAAAATTCTCTTCAGTTTGCTAGGACAATTGAAAATGATTTTTTATTTAAAAAAATTAATTCTAAGAGAATATTTAAAAAGACTAAAAAAATGAGAATAATAAATGACAATTGAACAATTATTAATTTGAAAAATAAGCCAGTAAGTTTAATATATATTTAGAAGTTTTCAAAAGATTTCAAAATAATTTAAAACGTGAAAAGATTTAAAAACATTTAAAACAAAATGTAGATTTTTAAAAATTAATTTAAAAAGAATATTTATGAAGATTTCCAAAATTTTCAAAAAAGAATCTGGATGATTTTAAGATAACTTTTTTACTTTTGCAGAATTTTTTTTAATTTTAGGAAGAATTTGAGTTCCAAGATGATAAATTTATTATCGTGTTAGATTTCTCTCCTTTTTTGTAAAAATTTTTTTACCATGGATGTTTATTAAAAGAAGCTTTTCTTTTTTTTCAGGTAAGTTCAACTTATCTTCACTCTTACTTACATCAATATTGTAAGTACCTAGGTTTAAGGATAATTTAATTATCGCGCTTTACATACATTTTTAAAAAATTATTAAAAATGGAAATTGATTTAAAAATTGATCCTCAGTGAAATATTTATCACCTGAGTGTCATTTTCTATCAAAATTCCATGTAAATTGATAGAGCCAGGTCCTGAAAATCTTATATTCCTCCGACGAATGTATAAATGTATGAGAAATCGCGTTTAGCACAGAAATATACCAGTGGAATATGAATTAAAAATAAGAGAGTAGGAAAAGGAAGGAGGAGGAGGAGAAGGAGGAGGAGGAGGAAGAGAAGGAGGATAAGGAGGAGGAGTAGAAGGATGATGGGGAGGAGGAAGAGGAGTCGGGTAGACGGAGGAGAAGGGGGAGGAGGATAAGGAGGATAAGGAGGAGGAGGAAGAGAAGGAGGATGAGGAGGAAGAGGAGAAGGGGGAGTAGAAGGAGAAGGGGGAGGAGGATAAGGAGGATGAGCAGGATGAAAAGGAAGAGAAGGAGGATAAGGAGGAGGAAGTGGAGGAGGAGTAGAAGGAGGAGAAGTAGAAGGAGGAGGTGGATAAGGAGGATGAGGAGGAGAAGAAGGAAGAGAAGAAGGATAAGGAGGAGGAAGAGGAAGAGGAGGAGTAGAAGGAGGAGGAGGAGGGGAAGGAGGATGAGGAGCAGAAGGAGTAGGAGGAGGAGGAGGAGGAGGAGGAGGAGGAGGAGGAGGAGGAGGAGGAGGAATAAGGATAATCTCGCTTAATTAAAAATTCTATCTATTAGCTTGAAAATTTAATTCTTTTGTTAAAAATTCAATTTTTTTGTTGGAAAGCCATATTTTTTCTTCAAAAATGATCTGTTTTGTTGAAAATGCGTCTTATTGGTTTGAAAATTTAACAATTTCTTTGAAAATTAACTTCTCTGTTGACAATTCATCTATTTTGGTTTAAAATCCAACTTTTTTTGGTTGAAATTTCATTTTTTTTTTATTATATTTCTCGTACAGAATTAATTTCGCTTGATTACAAATTTTACTATCTAATTGAAAATTTAATTCTTTTGTTGAAAATTGAACTTTCTTGTCAAAACGTCATTTTTTTTGTTCGAAAATTTAACAATTTGGATGAAAATTTGTCATTTTGGAGAGGAAATTCAACAATTTGGTAGAAAAGAAAACAATTTGGTTGAACGTTAACTCTTTGATATAAAATTGACATTTTTACTTAAAAATTGAAAAATTTTCACGAAAATTTAAATATTTAGTAGATAATTAAATTAGTCTTATTGGTTTGAAAATTCAACTGTTTTGGTATAAATTTAATATTCCTTGGTTTAATTCATCCGTTTTTTATTAAATTAGAAAAAATTGGGTTTAATTATTAACTATTAAATTTGTTGTCGAAAATTAAAATGTTTTTAGAAAAATCGTCTTTTTAGCTTAAAAATTAATCTTTTTTGGTAGAAAAGTTATATTTTTTGTTGAATATGAACTTTTCGGTTGCAAATA
Source organism: Andricus curvator (assembly GCA_932195095.1). Classification (NCBI taxonomy): domain Eukaryota; kingdom Metazoa; phylum Arthropoda; class Insecta; order Hymenoptera; family Cynipidae; genus Andricus; species Andricus curvator. The sequence continues at coordinate 9,228 of CAKNYM010046886.1, read as the reverse complement.
CATTCTTTTGGATTTAAAATTAAACATTTTGGTAGAAAATTTAATTATTTGTTCAAAAATTAACTTGTTTGTTAAAAATGCATCTATTTTGGGAAAAAATTAAACTATTAGGTTAAAAATTGAACTATTTTTTTGAAAATGTAAGAATTTGGTAGAAAATTAACCATTTAGTTGAAAATTCATTATGTCGAATTAAAAATGCAACTTTTTTGTAGAAAATTAATTTTTTTATGTTGAAAATTCAACTATTTGGCTACAAATTAATTGTTTTGAAACAGTATTTTCATAGGTAATTCAAACGTTGGTTAAAAATTAAAATATTTGGAAATTTAACTATTTAGTAGAAAATTCAAATTTTTATTGAGAACAAAAAACATATTTTAGGTTTGATAATTCAACTGTTTTGTAAAAATTTCGTCTTGTATTCAAAATTCAACTTTTTTGTTGAAAATTCGTTCTTTTGGATTGAAAAATACAAACCGTTTGGTAGAAAATTAAACTATTTGTTTAAAAATTAAATTATTTTACAGTTAAACTATTTTGTGGAAAATTAACTGCTTTGTTGTAAATTCCACTATTTTGGTCGAAAATTTAACTGTTTAGTTAAAAATGAAACTATATTATTGAAAATTGAATTCTTTGGTAGGAAATGAACTTTTTGGTCGAAAAAATAATATTATATATAATAATATTAAATAATTATATATTATATTATAAAATAAAATATATTGATCCTTTTTTCCAATTTAGGTAGATTTTCTTTTTAACACAATTTCCAAATTTCTACAATGTTTCAAAATTTTTACTCAATTTTTATCAGTTTTCGAATAACCTCACAAAAGGTAACAAATATTTATTGTTATTGGTAATAACAAATATTGTTTTGAAAATCCAAAAAAGTTGTACTGTAACAAATGAATGAATCAAAAGTTACTACTATTATTATCGACGAATAACTAAAAAATTTATTTTTATGAATGCCGATCTGACGCTCTTACCTGGGTAAGAGCATCGGACCGGCAATCTGAAAGACCTGGTTTCGGATCCCAGCGGAGTTCGAGAGCATTTTTTTTACTATTCATAAATAAAAATAATTATTAAAAAATATTGATTTTAGACCAGTTTTTTTACCATAAATATTTTTAAAAGCCTTTATCAAGCAAACTAAAATTAAGCAATCAGCAATGATACTTTTCTGCTGGTATGAAATTTCCGTTTCTGAAGTTGATCGTCAAAGCGATATTTTCTATCAAACATCCACTTCATTTCTTTATTAAATTCTCTATCTCTGACATTTCGCTGAATGGTCTTCTCAAGAGAGACCACCGGACTGAATAAAAATTCAATATCGTTTGAATAATCTTTTTCCCGTAGCTTATTTCAATTTTCAATCTGAATAGTGAATATGCCTTAAAAATTCAACTATTTTTTTTTTACTTGTCTTTCTTGGCTAAAAGTGAAAATTGGTTTTTTGAATAAAGGTTTATAATTAAATATATTAAAATTGTTTAACTATTAAAAATTACTGAGTTTACTTAAAGTTTTATAAACCTACTTGTATAATAATTTTTCTCAACAAACGTTTTTGTGCGGAACTGGGACGGAACTTTTTGTATTTGTTTACGAAAAAGAACGGCTGGGGCATCGAGAAAAGATTGAAACCTTGGTAACAATAATACACCGAACTCTCGATTTTAGTCCATTTTCGGGGGTTGCCTGAAGATAGGCTTGGCCACAAATCAGGGGGATCCAAACGCAAACAGTAAGGGCCGTCTAAACCGCTTCCAATTGGAATATATAACACTGCGCAATCTCCGTATGTAAGTACCCGCGCACTGCGCCTTTCCACTACGCTGCTGGTGTTTTCTGTTTTTTGTGCTGGTGTTTTTCGAGCAATATTCGCCATTGTCTTTTGCCCTGCGCGCTGAGAAACTTCGTGGGGTAGCAGTTCTAGGAATGCCGAGATCGGGGGGACAGAGTCCGAGATTTGAGTGTAAATTGACTTGTTATCATTATAGCATTCTTTTCATTTGGCTGAAAATTAATCTACTTTCCATTACATTTAACAATTTTAATAACAAATAGTTGAATTTTCAACCAAAATAGAAATTTTTTGAACCAGACATGGAACTTTTTAATTTTCAGTTAAAAAAATTAATTCAAAAAAATTAACGAGTTGAAATAGTAGTATCCTCCACCAGAAATATGAATTTTGGACAAAAAAGATTCATTTTTCAATCAAAAAGACGAATTTTTAATCAAATATGTTAATTTTCCACCAAACAGTAAATTTTTAGATAAAAAAATCAAATTTCTAAACACAAAAAAGAAATTTTTCACCAAAAATTGGATTATATACGATAAGAAGATTTTTCAATCATTTGTATTAGTAGATTTTATAACAAAATGGAATCTTCAAATTTTCAGTTTAAGAAATTAATTTCCAACAAAAAAATGGAATTTTTGACCAGTTGAATTGAAAAAAAGAAGACTAATTTTTAACCAAATAGTTTAATCCTCAACCAAAAATATGAATTTTCGGAAATATTTTAAAAATATAAATTTTTAACCAAATATTTAAATTTTTAAGAAAAAAGATGAATTTTTCAACAAGAAGATTCATGTGCTACCAAAACGACAAATTTGTAAAAAAAATACATCAATTTTCAACAGAATTTTTTAATTTTGAAGCCAAAAAGACGACTTATCTATAAAAAATTGTAATTTTGAACCCAAAAATATGATTTTTTAACCAACAAGTTCATTATCTACCAAAGAGTTAAATTTTCATATAAATAATTAAATTTTTGACAAAGTAGTCGAATTTTGAACCAAAAATATAAATTTTCAACTAAAAACAATGAATTTCCAGCCAGATAGTTGAATTTTCAAATAGAAAAGATGAAATTTTAAATTACAGGATCAATTTTGAGCCAAATGTGTAAAACCTAAATTTTCTGTTAAAAAAATTAATCCACAACGAACAAAAAAAACTAATTCTCAATAAAATATTAAAATTTGCAATTAAATGGTTGAATTTTCAAATAAAATTATTAATTGTCAACAAAAAAATTAATTTTTAACAAATTAGTTCAACTTTCAAGCAAGTGGTTATTTTTTTTTTAAAATTAAAAAGTAGTTTAATTTTCAAAAAAATAATTAAATTTGAAACCCAATATTAGGATTTTTAAGCAACCGAGTTGAATTTTGAAAGAAAAATATGATCAAATCTTAGCCTACAATTTAAAAAAAGTTTTTTTTTTTTTAATTAAAAAATTGATAGATTCTTGTAAAAAGAAAATTGCGGTTTTAATGAAACAAGATTAAATTTCTACAGAAGGAGAAAAATTTTGAACCAAAAAGACGAATTTTTAATAAAATAGTTGCATTTTCTACCAAAAAATAATTTTCAGTCCAGAAAGAAAAAATATTCTCACCAAGTTATAATTTGAGCGAAAAAAGAATTTTTAATACAAAATAAAAATTTCGAATAACTATTTATTTTTTATGTTTATTTCTTCTTGTGATTATATAAATATAATTTTACTTGGATTCTTGAGAAAATTCGAAAATATTTTTGAAGATTTTAGATATTTTGAAAAAGTATCCAGAAAATGTTGCGAGAAAGTTTTTTATTTTACAATATTTTAGCAAATTTTAGAAAAAATTTGAGTCTGTTTGAAAGATTTTAAGACTTCCTCAACATCTTTCAAGCTTTGATAAAAATAATTTTTCAAAATGAAAATAATTTAAAATGTTTCCAAGAATCTTAGGGAAATTTTGTTATTATCTTGAAATCCTTCTAAATCCTTTAAAATTTCAAAATTTTATTTTAAAATCTTAAAAAAATCAGTATTTTGATTAAAATTTTTTTGAAATATGAAAAATTATTGAATATTTTCCCAAGAATCTTATTAAATTTTTTAATTCACTCAGAACTTTTCAAATTTTTTAAAAAGATTCTAACTTTTTCTAAAATTTTCTAATCTTGTTTAAATTGAAAAATTCTTTTTTTTTTTTAATGTTAGGAAATCATTTGAAGTGTTTTTAATTTTTTTTAATTGTCTCTTAAAATTCATTTTAAAAAAAACTTATTTGAAATTTTCTTAAGAATATTAAGCAAATTTTTCATTCTTTAGAAACTTTTCAAAATTCTTAAAAATATTTTTTTGAGATTGCAAGTAAATGATGATGTATATATTAAAATAAAGCACCAAAGACTTCTTTTGCAAGAATTGATCGATTTTATTTTTTGAAAAAAATATTTTTCGACTAGTAGAAATTATTGTCAGTAAAGTAATTTTTTCTGTACGTTGCATAATTGAAAAAAATTTAGGGTAACATTTGACTCTTCTTTCTCAACTTTCTCATAAAATCGCAACTTTAATATTAAAAATAAAATTAACATAAATATATATATTTTTTTTAACAATTTTATAAACAATTTTTTTATTTTTCCCTAGCCACCTGTAATTTTTTTTTAATCAAAAAAATAGGAAATCGCTTTTTCAGCAAAAGCAAGAAATTTCCGATTCAATTTAATCAATTATGGCAGCATTATCTAAAACTGTTCGTTTTCAAAAAAAAATAAAAAAAAAAAAAACAATTTAGTTAATATTATTATTTAGATAATATTATTGCATAAGTATCGATTTGTCACTGTACTATCGCAGGGCTTCTGCCTGATGAGAATATGATAGCCCATTTCCGTTGATATTCCGGATTTAGCTTTAATTCAAATCCATAATTTCTCGTCATTTTCAATCTCTTACCTCTTTATCTCTACAATTTCTAAAAATTGGTTGAATAAAAATACTAATTTATCTAAAAAATCTAATTTAATTTAATCAATAGTTAATACACGATAATATATATAGTTACTAGAGTGATTTTTTTTTTTGCTTTTTTTTTTAATTCAACTTGGCACCCCTACAAATTGTTTCTTTTGCCGGGAAAATGACCTCTGATTTATTTCAGGATAAACAAAAATATTTAGAGGTCGCTCAAGGTCATTTTAGGGCAAAAATGGCTATTCCTAATTAAATTTGACGCTATTTATTAATTATTTATTTCTGGCGTGCATAAATTTTGTTCTTTAAAATTCGCTATTGCACTTAGATTTTTTCCAGATTTTTACAATAACATTCCAAGGTCGCTCAAGGTCATTTTAGGCGAAAAGTTCTCATTCCTAATTAAATTGACGCTATTGATTAATTATTCATTTTTGACGCGTTCGAATTGTATTCTTCACAATTCACTATTGTACTCAGATTTTTTTCAGATTTTTACAATAACATTCAAAGGTCTTTCAAGGTCATTTTAGACGAAAAGTTCTCATTCCTAATTAAATTGACGCTATTGATTAATTATTCATTTTTGACGCGTTCGAATTGTATTCTTCACAATTAACTATTCTACTCAGATTTTTTTTCAGATTTTTACAATAACATACAAAGGTCGCTCAAGGCCATTTTAGTGCAAAAATGGCTATTCTTAATTAAATTGACGCTATTTATTGATTACTTACTTGTGGTGCACATAAATTGTGTTTTTTACAATTCAGTATTGCACTTAGATTTTTTTCAGATTTTTACAATAACATTTCAAGGTCGTTCAAGGTCATTTTAGACGAAAAATTCACATTCCTGATTAAAATGACGCTATTTATTAATTATTCATTTTTGACGCGTTCGAATTGTATTCTTTACAATTAACTATTGTACTCAGATTTTTTTCAGATTTTCACAATAACATTCAAAGGTCGTTCAAGGTCATTTTAGACGAAAAATTCTCATTCCTGATTAAATTGACGCTATTTATTGATTATTAATTTCTGGCGCGTTCGAATTGTATTCTTTACAATTAACTATTGTACTCAGATTTTTTTCAGATTTTTACAATAACATTCAAAGGTCTTTCAAGGTCATTTTAGACGAAAAATTCTCATTCCTGATTAAATTGACGCTATTTATTGATTATTAATTTCTGGCGCGTCTGAATTGTGTTTTTTACAATTTACTATTGCACTCAGATTTTTTTTAGATTTTTACAATAACATTCAAAGGTCGCTCAAGGCCATTTTAGTGCAAAACTAACTATTCTTAATTAAATTGTCGCTATTTATTGATTACTTACTTCTGGTGCACATGAATTGTGTTTTTTACAATTTAATATTGGACTTAGATTTTTTTGAGATTTTTACAATAACATTCCAAGGTTGGTCAAGGTCATTTTAGACGAAAAATTCTCATTCCTGATTAAATTGACGCTATTTATTAATTATTCATTTTTGACGCGTTCGAATTGTATTCTTTACAATTAACTATTGTACTCAGATTTTTTTCAGATTTTTACAATAACATTCAAAGGTCTTTCAAGGTCATTTTAGACGAAAAATTCTCATTCATAATTAAATTGATGCTATTTATTATTTATTTATTTTTGACGCGTTCGAATTGTATTCTTTACAATTCACTATTGTACTCAGATTTATTTCAGATTTTTACAATAACATTCAAGGGTCCCTCAAGGCCATTTTAGTGCAAAAATGGCTATTCTTAATTAAATTGTCGCTATAAACTGATTATTCACTCCTGGTGTACATGAATTTTGTTCTTTACAATGCAATATTGCACTCAGATTTTTTTTCAGATTTTTACAGTAACATTCAAAGGTCGCTCAAGGCCATTTTAGGGCAAAAATGGCAATTTTTTATTAAATTGACGCTATTTATTGATTATTTATTTCTGACGCGCTAGAATTTTGTTTTTTGCAATTCAATATTGCACTTAGATTTTTTTCAGATTTTTACAATAACATTCAAAGTTCGCTCAAGGCCATTTTAGTGCAAAAATGGCTATTCTTAATTAAATTGACGCTATTTATTGATTACTTACTTCTGTTGTACATGCATTTTTTTTACAATTCAATATTGTACTTATATTTTTTTCAGATTTTTACAATAACATTCCAAGGTCGTTCAAGGTCATTTTTGACGAAAAATGCTCATTCCTAATTAAATTGACGCTATTTATTAATCATAATTTTTGACGCATTTGAATTGTATTCTTTACAATTCACTATTGTACTCAGATTCTTTCAGATTTTCACAATAACATTCAAAGGTCGTTCAAGGTCATTTTAGTGCAAAAATGGCTTTTCTCAATTAAATTGTCGCTATTCACTGATTATTTACTTCTGGTGCACATGAATTTTGTTCTTTACAATTTAATAATGCACTTAGATTTTTTCAGATTTTTACAATAACATTCAAAGGTCGCTCAAGGCCATTTTAGGGCAAAAATGGCTTTTTCTAATTAAACTGACCCTATTTAATAATTATTCATTTCTGATGCGCATTAATTTTGTTCCTTACAAGTCAATATTGCACTCAGATTTTTTTTCAGATTTTTACAATAACATTCAAAGGTGGCTCAAGGTCATTTTCTTAATAAACTGTTGATTCAATTAAGCTTTCTCTAGTCCTTTTTTGAAAAACAGTGTCAATTTATTCATTGCAGCAGAAAAATGAGTTAAAAGGTTTCATAACTGCGTGTCATATTACTTTAAGGTCATTCAAGGTCATTTTGCGAAAAATGGTGATTAAAAAATTTTTTCTTTTTCATGGTAGTTTTTTTTTTGCTTAAAATTAAAAATGAGAAACATTAAAAACGGTTGAATATCGCAGCTTTATTAATATATGATCAAGTTTCGTTGTAAAATTGTAATTACGAAGAATTAATTATCATAAGTTGCAGAAGAAGGGCTAATGATTTACCCTTCAGAAAAGAAAGAGGAAAACTTAGTTGGAGATAAACTACCATCTAATATGCAAGTGTTAGCACTGTTTTTTCATTATCAAAATTTATAAAAAGGTCATTTTTTTCGAAATGACCTTGAATGTTCTTCAAATAATATGACGAACATTCATCAAACAACATGACTATTTTTTTGCCGAAATTAATAAATTAACACTGGTTCTCTATAGAAAAAAAGACTAGAGAAAATTTCATTGAATCAACATGTTATGAAGAAAATGACCTTGAGCCACCTTTGAATGTTATTGTAAAAATCTGAAAAAAATCTGAGTGCAATATTGAACTGTAAAGAACAAAATTCATGCGTATCAGAAATGAATAATCAATAAATAAGGTCAGTATAATTAGGAATAACCATTTTTGCCCTAAAATGACCTTGAGCGACCTTGGAATGTTATTGTAAAAATCGGAAAAAAATCTGAGTACAATATTGAATTGTAAGGAACGCAATCCATACGCGCCAGGAATGAATAATCAATGAATAGCTTCAATTTAATTGGGAATGAGGATTTTGCCCTAAAATGACCTTGAGCGACCTCTAAATATTTTTTAAAAATCCTGAAATGAATTAGAGGTAATTTTTCCGGCAAAGGGAACAATTTGTAGAGGTGTCAAGTTGAATTAAAAAAAAAGCCAAAAAAAATCACCCTCATGGTTACTACATATAGTTAATACGCGATATTATATCTATTTTCTTCTAATGAATTATTATAGTTCTTGGAACCATTTTGAAGTAATTTATCTTTTAAATAAGATACTAAATCAGAGAAAAGATAGATAGTCTCCAACATTTTTCAGAGGAACAGCAGAAGGAAACTGCACTTACTCAAGGGACAATTTACTCCAGAAGGATCTATTTATATAAGACATTCCACTTTATATCAACGTGAATCCCTTCTTAGGTTTATCTTCTTATTCGTCAGAATTCTGAATATCTTTTGCGAAATATCAAAATTAGTAAATTAGTGAGAAAAAAATTTGGAAGCATGTGGAACAGCAGTGTATTAGGACCATGAAAAAGTATCATTAATTTGGTATCGATTGATGAATGCCTTCAATTCGAACGTTAGAAAAATGTGCTTCAAAAACTTCTTATTTGCATACACGTGAAAAAATAACACAGCAAAAAAAAAAAAAAAAAATTCGGGTTGGAGGTCAGACCATGTTTACTGTATGTTTTTGGGGTCGCTGAATCCGAACCCAAGGTCCAAAGAATCCCAGAAAGTCAGGGTTTTAACATAATCTCAAAAAACCTCATAAAAAATTTATTTCGATTCCGGGGGTCAGACCATGCTTATTATATGTTTTTGGGGTCGCTGAATCCGCATCCGAGGTCAAAAAATCCCAGCATGTCAGGGTTTCGACATAACCTTCAAAATACCTCGTAATCTAAGCTATTTAACGCTTCAAC
>CAKNYM010046885.1:0-17789 GCA_932195095.1 Andricus curvator | reverse complement strand
GTCGGTGGAACTGCACTCTATGTATGGATTATGCCAAGGACGAGAGCGCAATATTTGTGTGAGAAAGGGCAGGAAAAAATTCCGGAGCTTATAGCGAGGATGATATGTGGGTGCATGGTATTGGGTAAGATGGGGAAGAAGAGAAGGAAGAAGGACGAGGAATGGAGAAGGAAATATTGTAAATAGGAGAGGAAGTAGATATAAGAATGTGTTAATATTGTAAATAGTAGATAAGTAGTAGGTATTAGCCGCGGAGGCAGAGTTTGGCAATGCGAAGCAAAGCGAAAAAGTGGGGACATGCTTGCGAGGCGAGGCAAAGCGAGGAAGGCAAGGCGATAAGAGCGAGCGGTCTTAGAAATAAGGTATGGATGGATGTTAGTTTTTGAGGGTTCGAAGAAAAACAAATTGATGAAAAATGCGTATTATGACAAGAATGAAAAGTATTCTGTAAAAGTTATACCTGTTTACTGTAGAGTAACAGTGAATATGTTTGACAGGTTTTTCTGTCCAAGTGTAATTCCTGTTTTCGGGCTTATGTAAAAAATTATTATTTCGAATATTTACAGAGCGCGATGACGTGTGCGAAAGTTTGACAGGAAGCAATTCAGAAACTGCTGAGAAATACCAAGATAGTAACGAATCGTTAAAAGATTCAGTAAAAGGTACATATTTCATATTTTTCTGACGATAATTTGTATGTTTTAATAAAAGTAGACATTATATCAGTTGATTTAAATTTACTGATGCTGCTTTCAATTTATGTTCTCAACAAGAAGGAGATACACGGAGAAAATATATTGATTTATATAACCTTCATGAAAATCACAGAAAAATCCTAAAATTCATATTTGAATATTTTTGTAATAGATCTATTAGGTTTTTAAATCGTGAAATACGTGACCAACTGTAGCGCAGAGAGATCGTTTTCTCGTTTGAAAAGAATGAAAAACTGACAGAAGATCGCCGTAACAGCTTAGTAATTTTGTGTATCGAATTTGAGTTACTCCGTTCTTTAGACTTCGACAACTTAATCGCGCCATTTTCCAATAACTTATGAACATATTTTGATGCAAAAGTTAAACAACAAGAGATTTTGTTCGCATTGGTTTTTGTCAACAAAATTCGGGGCCAAAATAAAAAAGGTGGGGGGGGGCAAGTTCACTACTGCCTAGGGGCGGCAAGAAGGTTAAATATGCCCCTGGTAGTATCCAAACAAATACATGAAATTTTGTCCTCGATATTCCACTCTTGGAATAATTTAATTATTGCATCTGCTTAAGCTTCTCCACTGCTATTCTCGAGCTTTGGCACACCCAACAATTGATTAACTCTCACAACTGATACAAGCACAGGCAGACGATCGACACTTCGGCGTTTGTTATTTGGATCAGGGAGAAGTTTTCATCCCATTGAGAGAAAATGGCTTACATGATGATAAATTTTGTTCAAAAGCGTCCTTTATCCCGTAAGAAAAATTTTCTCTAAATTTTTCACGATCCAGGCGGAGTTTTTCTCGAGAAGGAAAATCAAAGACTGCATTATCAATCTTATTAGCAAGGTTTCTGGCTACAGCAGCAAGAACAAGTGTGGTACACTGTTAGAAAAATCTGTATTAAATTTAATACAAATGTATATGAAGTCATTTGCATACACGGGAGTTGAAATTTAATATACGTAAAAATATAAATAGCTGTACACTTTATATTAAATATAATATACAGGTCGGTATAGCAGCGTGCTTGGAAACTCAAAGTGCTTTTATTTCTTCAAATCTAATCAAATATTCGCAATTAAAGTAATAACCTAGAATTCGTCGATTGAATTGCTTTTTATGATTAAAGTTGTAAGCTGTTATTTGGAGTCGTTCGGTAGACCAAGTAAATAATTTTTTTTTTCACAAATAATCTGAGATCTGTCAGTTGAATATACATTGAGGGTACAATTCTTCATTAAACAAAAAATAATATTCGAAAAATCATTCCCCAACTCGATTTTGAATTGAATCTTCCCATTTTTTCCAAATATACTGAAAAGTGTACTTTATATAATCATTTCTCAATTTTTTAGGTAAAATTATTGATTTTTTTTTTATATGAAAGAATTTAAGAAACTATATCACTACAAAGACTAGAGATAAAAATGAATTATTTACAATAATATATCATATAACACAACTGATATTTATTTTTAAATATATATAATCAGTACAAATAAAAGATGTTTGTATTAGAACAGTAAGTTTGGAATAATGAAAATAAGTTTGGGAAAGTCAGAATAGTATTTCCAAACTATGTGAAATTAAAAAATACTAAGACCTAACGTTTACATTTTCATGTTTTTAATTCATGAAATCTGAACCGAATGAATAGCATTTCCAAATAACACACGGTGAGCCTCAAGCAACTTCAACTTAAACTTCTTACTCAAAGTAAGTTCTTTGCAGAATTTAATTCTCTGATGTTGCCTGAATATTTCAAGTGAAAAATGAAAAAAGCGATCGAGCCCTTTTTTGTAAATTCATATTTTGATTTTATGAGATTATTCTTTCATTTAAAATTTTTAATCATGTGCACACTATTATACATAAAATATGTATTAAAAAATGTCTCACAAACATTTCTGTCAAACAAAAACTGGGTCTTTTATAGAGGTTTTTGTAATCCAAATAGTGGTACAAACACCTCTATAGAGGACCCACTTTTTGTTTGACATGACATTTTATTGAAACTTTTTTACTACATACGTTATGTATATCACGGTAAATATGATTCAAAATTTTTAAAAAGAATGTCGGAAAATCCAAATTTGAACGGTAAAAAAAAGGACTCAATAAATTTTTTCATCTCTTACTTAAATTATTAGGGCAAAATCAGCGAATTGAATGTATTTTTACAACAATATTCATAACTTTTTTATATGCCTTTTTATAAAAAAAGCATGTGAGTGATTTTTCTGAAAACATTGTCCAATTACCTCACAATTTTAAAATCAAAAGCTTCGGAATTATTTTTAAAAAATAACAATTTCTCTAATATCACCAAATCGTTATGATAGTCTCTAAAAGGATAATAATGTATTAATTATATTCCTATAATGATTTCGGATATATACCATTAAACCATTTCCCTTTCAGGGTAGGCGTGACACTACCCGATTCGGATAGTGTTTCTAGGTTTTTCTTGTAATAATAATTAATAATAATTATATTATTAATCAACTAGAATTATCTTTGCTTTACAAATAAAAAATGCAGATGTGCTATTGAAAAGAAGGCAAAAATACATCTGCGCAGACGTGTTGCTTTTGTCAGGATCTGAGGGCTTAGCACTATCCCAAATCCTGGAATTCGTGTAGATATGCTAGAATTTTTGCAGATGTATTGTTTCCTCATGAGGAATTCTCGAAAATCGCTGTAGATATGCTAATCGAGTCCTTATTATCTCGAGATTCAATTACAATTTTTATTAATGATTAGCATAGTTAAATTCGTCTTTTCATTACGAATCCTACCATATAAAAAACTAATTTCTGATAAAAATGCAGTTGTACAGTTTCTTCATCAGGACGGCAGCACTGACATCAGGCGTTAATAATTTAATTTTTTTGTTGTTGTTGTACTGTGTCAGATGTTCCTGATTTTTCCGATAGTAAAATGGAATCAATATAGATAGATAAACGTTTATTTTTCAGCCTGCTGGCCTTCAAAAATTGAGTTGCTTACACTTCAATTTTTTACAGAATTTTCTTAAAACTAACCCTCATAAAACTAACATCCATCCATACCTTATATCTAAGACCGCACGCTCTTATCGCCTTGCCTTCCTCACTTCGCCGCGCCTCGCTCGCATGTCTCTACTTTTCGCATTACCTCGCATTGCCTCGCATTGCCAAACTCTGCTTCCGCGGCTAATACCTAATACTTATCTACTATTTACAATAGTTACATATTACTTATATCTACTTCCTCTCCTATTTATAATCTTTCCTTCTCCATTACTCTTCCTCCTTCCTTCTCTTCTTCTCAATCTGACCCAACAATCCCTTCACTAATGCCACTGCCCTTTTGTCCCCCCTTCCATGCATCAATACCTACATGCTTATCCCACTCCTTTCCACCTCTACGCACTCCTCTTACCAGTGCTCCACTCTTGCATCCCCCTTCCCCCACAGTTCACACATCCTCTTCGCCCTAAAGAGCCAGTACCTATTAAAACACTCCATGCAACTACATCTCATCCTCGCTATAAGCTCCCTCCTGACTTCCTTTCACTCCTTTCTCACATAAATATTGCCCTCTCGCCCTTGGCATAATCCACACATAGTTCCCGTTAAACATTGACTCTCGTATTCTCCCTTCTCCTGCTGTCTTCTCTCTCTACATGCCGTTTTTCTTAACCAACTCATATACCTTCCTTCCTTCCTCATGCCTCCTTCTCACTTCATCCATCTGCAGTCCATTCGTTCTGAAATACCTTTCTCTTCCAACCTCCATCTTCCCACCCCCTCTCCCGTTCTCCTCCTCACACCAACACTCCCTAACCAGCTTACTTCCCCCTCTTTCAAAAATTTCTCCTCATATTTACACGCCCGAATCCCCGCTAGAATCCCTAAACTCGTTCTCCCCGTCTCCCTCCTGACAATATAATTAGGCGTGTTCCTTGCCAACCCAAGTGTCCACTTTACATACTTCTCCTGTGTCCTATTTACCTCTTCACTTTCCTTCCACCCCCTCACCTCTACTCCATACAATACCTCATACAATACACACTCATCACTAGTGAGTCAAACAATTTCATTCTCCTTCCAAAATGATCTGCGAATAACTTTTTTCCCAACCCCCACACCTGCCTCATCACCAAATTTGCCCTCCTCACTCTCTCTTCTGTGTGACCATCCACTCCACCATTCCTCCGAAACAAGAGGCCTAGCTGAACAACATAACCTTGGACTTTTCCGCATTCAGCTCTAACCTGTTCTTATCCAGGTATCTACTCAACCTCTTCATCATCTCCTGTAAGGCCCCATCGATTCTTGTCGGCAACACTATGTCATCTGCATACGCTAGTGACCAAATTCTAATACCACCTGTCCTGACACCTTCTACCACCCCGGCCTCGAGCTTACTTTCCATATCCGCAATTAAAGTCGCCAAAAACGTTGGGCTAAGCGGACACCCTTGCCTTAACCCCCTATCCATCCAGAATCCCTCCGAAATCCCCTCCCTCCTTTCACCTTATCTTTGGTCTCTTCGTATCTCTCCTTACCTTCTCGATCAGGTCTCTCTTCAATCCCCTATCCTCCATCGCCTTCCCAAACCTCCCCCTATCCACAGAAGTAAACGCGCCTTTTAGATCCACAAAAAACGCGTACACTCTCGACCCCTTCTTCGCTAATTCTCTATACACCACGTGCTGCAGAACGTAGATATTGTCGATAGTACTCTTACTAGCCCAAAAACCCGCCTGCGTCTCCAGCAATATTCCTTTCCCCTCGACATCCTTCCGCAGCCTGTCCGCCACGACCATCGCGTATACTTCATACGCCGTATTCATGAGCGTAATCCCTCTATAATTTTCCTGTCTATCCCTATCTCGTTTTTTATACAGTGGCACTATTAATCCTTCTCTCCACCCTCCTGGGAATCCCTCCCCCTCCATACTTTTTTCACTACCTCCTTCAGGCTCTCCCTAACCTCTTGTGTACTAAACAGCCATGCTTCGTTCTCTACCCCGTCCATCCCTGCTTCTTTTGACCTTCTGAACTTCCTTATCTGCTTCTTTATCTCATCGTCATTCAACTCCTCCATCTCTGCCTCCCCCGTTCTTCTACTCCCACCATCCCTCTTCCTTGCATCTGAGCCCTGAAATGATTCTTTAAAAAACTCCCTCCACTCCTCACTCCCTATCTTCTCGCTTATTCCCACTCTACGCTTTCTAAACCTATTTATTATTTTCCAGACGTCCCCCTCTGTCTTAACATTTCCTAACTCCTCTTCCAGATCTTTCTTCTTTTCCTGTTCTTTCTTCTTACACTTTAATCCAAACCCCTTCCTCATTTCTACGTACTCTACCCTTTTCGCATTACCCTATTTCCACTTGTTGTACTTTCTCTTCACTTTCCTTTTCATCTTTCTACATTCCCTATCCCACCACGGCTTCACCATTCCTTTCTTCTTCTTTCTGAATACCTTCTTTTGCACACAGCCTTTCACCTTCCCTTCCAGGTCGTCCCATATCTCTTCCACCGACTCTCCTTCAAAGCGAACCTTTCCTTACTGTTCCTGATATTTCTCGATCGCCTGCCTCGACCAGGTCACCCTCTCCCCTATTGAGACTACTTCCTTACCTTGCCTTCCTCCACCCTCCCCTCTTACCCACAGTCCTAATGGGTGATGGTCTGATTCCACCCTCCCTTCTACTGAGAATCTATCCGTCTGCTCCCATCCTTGCATATTAATGACCACATAGTCTATCACCCACCCCATCCTCGCGTTAAAGTCCCCACCCGGTACCACCATACCCTCCTCTCTTCCACCTAGCAAGTCTTCCACCCTTTCTTTGATTCTTTCCATCCTATCCTTATTGTACGCTGTCACAAAACTTACACGTTACCCCTGCTATCCTTACTTCACTCATTTGCACTCCCTCCCCCTCTTCCTTCCCTTGAGCATCAAATTCCTGGATATACCTCCAGAACTCCTTATCCTTCTTCTTTACCCCTGCTACGTTCCAGTACAGCACCTTCACTACTCCTCTACCCTGAATTACCCCCAACCCCCTACTTCCTACGAAACAAATCCCCCTGAACTCCCTTCAACACCTCTTTCTCCTCGTCCCACATCCACATTTTCTCGTCTACTCTTATTTTCCGATATCCTACTTTCGCTGATCCCCCTTCTCTCCTCTCCTTCCTAGCCCTGTCGCACAGCATTCTCTGTACATCCCTTTCCTTTCTCGTCGAATCGTGATCCATGAAAACTCCCTCATTCATCATCCTATTCTTATTTCGCATTACCCCCAACTTAATTTTCCCTACCATGCCTTTAACCTACCCTATGCTCCGTAGCAGCGCTTCCACGCCCTCGCTTTCTTCTCCGCTCTTTAGCTGTAACCCTCTTATCACGATATTATTTCTCCTGTCTGCCTTCTCTCTTTTTCCATTCTCAACTCCACTGCCCTTATCCTTTCCCTATCCGCCCTCTCCTCCTTTTCATTCCTAAGCATTCCCACTTTCTCTTCCATCATATTCTCTACCCTCTCCCAAATACCTTTAATCTCACCCCCTCCCCCACACTCCCGTCTTCTACTTCCATTTCCGTCCACCACTTCTTTTTCTTTCCTTTCCCTCTCTAACCCTTCTACTCTCTCCCTCAGCTCTTTCACCTCCTTTTCCCATTTCGCATCTCTAATTCTCAAGTCCTCCCTCATGCCTTCCATCTGCTCCTTATTCCTCCTTACGTCCTTCCTCAGCCCCCTGATCTCACCTACCAGCATTCCGAGAGCCTCCTTCTCCGAATTTCCCTCCATTTTTCGGGGTGGAGGGGGCGGGACCTACGTGTTATCCCGCTTTTTTTAAACAAGCTCTCAACCTCGCTCTTCTCCGGACTCACTTGGCTGTCTCTCTTCCTCTTTAAAATATCCTCCCCGTCACTCGTGCTCGACTCTCTCTCCCTTACCTTCTCGCTTCGTTCGTTCCCACCGTTCCGATTTCTCCCTCTCCCCAGCGCGCCGCTCGACACCGGGCAAGGCACTGTTGGTCGTCGTGGCCTGTGGACAATTTCCTCCCCATCAATTTCACAAGCAGCACTGTCACTGCCCACCTCCCGCTTTGCCCCCGGCAACTGGGACCTCTCCATGCAGTATCTTCCGCAGCCGACAGATGTCTCTGCACAATCGCAGCCAAATTTTCCCTTTATTTTTCTTTTTTTCTATTTCTCACAGCCCCTGCAGAAACCCCTTTCTCTCCCTTAACATCATCTAACACTGCGAGACCCACCCTTGACCGCTCGAAGGCCCAAGTCTCCCGACCAAAAACTCCCCGACTCCTTGCCAACCTAACCTCACTTTTTCCATCTACCTGAATCCCACCTCACACCTACGCTGAAAATTACTTCTTATCTTCCCAATTCACCCCACACCACCCTACTCACCTCCTACGCTTCGACCCTCATACTCCACTCGCACATTCCACACAAAGTCCGTAAAATCCTCTCACCACCTGTCACTGAACACGTTCTCACTACCTGAGGGTGAAGAGGGCCGTCAACGTCGGTCAACCCGAATCAGCCAGGTGCTTCACCAGGCGTACATCCCCTTTTGTTTGCATCCAAATCTTCGATTTCTCTTGTCCTATCTTCCAACTTAACACAGGCTAACGTAAATCTTGAGATTGATTGGAGTTGACCAAGTTGAGAAATAATATTTTAGTTTATGAGCAATGCCATGTCAAATCCTTTGAAGAATTTCAGCTATTCAAGTAAATTTGAAGAAAATGTTAGTATCCGTTCTCTTAGGTGTTAAAACGAAAACCCTAAAAGAATTTTTTTTTAATTTGAAAAACTTAATTCCAAAAGCATTTCCAAAAAGAATACATTCTTCATTTTCTTCATTTTTTTGTAGATATGTAACAATGTCCTCTAAAAATTCAAGAAGTTTTTAAATTGTTTTTTCAGAAAATATTTCTTCAAAACTTCGTCTTATTACGAATATTATTTTTTTAAATATTTGGTTGACTAAGAATCAAACTTTTAAGAACGGTAAAAAGAACTGAACGCTAGAGAGCGACAGCAGGGTCTATGGTTGTCTCTTTTACCTTTTTTCTCTCTTTTTTCAATTGCCATATATCTGTCTCTAATGAGCTATTTTACAATGTTATTTAGAAACATGGTGCATTATTTATTTTAACATTGTATGCAAAATTATTATAATACTTTTGAATTAAATTGTAGAAATAATAAAAATTTCTTATATCATAACAAAAAACAATTTTACTGAAAATAAAATTGTGCCAATTCTGAGAAATTATACCTGCGAGTTTTTACCTGAATACTTTTACGCGAGGGGGCAGATGACAATTCCGCCCTGGGACCTGCGAACGGTTCCCCCACTAAACCGCTTCCCCTCACTCAGCCGAACTGCTGCCGCCGATCCTGGTCAGCAGGAGTCCTTTGAACCTAATGAGGACTCAAATGCGGAATATAACATTTTTTTCAATTTAGCACTTGGTAATTTATAAATATAATATTCAAAATCTGCGAATTATAACGATTCCAACGATATGTTATTTGAACTAAAAAATTGAAAATTAAAGAAGAAATGGTAAATTTTATGTGAATTTTTATGAAAAAATTTTTCAGTATTTTTATGAAATCCACTGCAGTAGCTCTAATTTATTGGTTGGTTGAAATTTGGCCACATTTGAAAACTTATTATCGAACATCATAAATTTAGTTTATTTCTCAAAATTATCTTTAAATAATTTTTCACATTCAGTCCAAAAGTATTAATAGTGTCATCCCTAGCTTAATTTGGAAACTTTATCAACAAACATCATAATTTCTTTTTACTGCTTAACCAATATTTTTACAAAAGTTAATCAAAAATACTATTTTAAAACATAAAAAGCAGAATATGGAGACAATCTCAATAATTTCGTTTTTTAAATCTAACTTTAGACATTTTGAACATTACCAAAACACTATTTTGAAAATAATTATTCTTCATTTCAAAGTTTTCCAAACCTAATTTTCAAGCCAAAGAAGAAGGAATTTTCAAAAAAGGAGTTGAATTTTTAACCAAGAAAGATTTTGCAGTCAATAAAGAAAAAAAATCTAAGCCGAAATGTTAAATTTTCAATCCAAAAAGACGAATTTCTGGCAAAACAGTTTAGTTTTCAATCCAAAGATATGAATTTTGAACAAAAAAGTTTAATTTCTGAAACAAAAATATGAATTTTCTACCAACATAATTGAATTTTCAAATAAAAAAGATAAATTATCAAGCACAAATTGAATACTTACATTTGCAGTTAAAAAATTTATTTTTAACTAAATAAAAACGAATTTTCAACGGAACGGTAAAAATTTCAACCAAAGAAATGAATTTTTTACTCAAATAATGAGTCTTCAACCACAAAAATGTATTTTTAACAAACAAACCAATTTTAACCAAACAGTTGAATTTTGAACCGAAAAGATTAATTTCCTACCCAAAAAGATTAATTTTTAACAAAATACATGAATTATCACAAAAATATCTAAAATTTAGGAATTTTCAACCAAAGAAATGAATTTTCAACCAAACATGGAATAGTTGAGTTTTCGATCAAAAATAATTCATTTTCAACCAAAAAAAAAAGTGATTTTCATTCAAAACTGAAAAAATGTTTATTTAATTATCAATTTGGAAAAAATTCCAGTAAGTTTGAGGTATATTTAGAAATTTTGAAAAGATTCCAAAATAATTTAAAACTTGAAAAGATTTCAAAACATTTAAAACAAAACATACATTTTTGAAGATTCTGAACATAACATTTGAAAGCTTTCTAATCATTTTGGAAGGTTTTAATAAATAACAAAATTTGCTTTAGATTCCTGAAAAATTTATTTATGATGTTTTAGAATAAATTTTTATGCTAATATTAAAAACGATCTTAGAAAAATTTGGATGTATACATTAATGTTTCTAGCGTGAAATTGCCTGAAATTATATAATTTAACAAATTTATACAGTTTTTGATTGATTCTTCAACGTTGAATTATTAAACATTTTGGGTCAGACTTTTTTTCTTTATCGACTGAAAAAATGTTTATTGGTTAAAAATTCAACTCTTTTTATAAAAATTCCTTTTTTTTCGTTTGAAAATTAGTCTGTTTTGGTTGAGGCCTAAGTTAATAAAAAGAAAAAAGAAGTGCCAGTAGTAAAACGTCTGGTGATAGTATTATGAAACATATTATTCTTGAAAGGAAGAATAATTATTTTCAAAATTTGCCGAATTCAGTTTTTAACTTTTTTTCTACACTTAAGCAAATGCAATTTTCCGTTTTGGTCTCTGTTCAAAATTTCTAAAGTTAGATTTAAAAAACGAAATTATTGAGATTGTCTCCATATTCTTCTTCTTATGTGTTAAAATAGTATTTTTAACTAACTTTCATAAACAAATTGTTTAAGCAGTAAAAAGAAATTGTGATGTTTGTTAATGAGTTTCCAAATTGAGCTAGGGATGACACTATTCATTCTTTTGGACTGGGTGTGCAAAATGATTTAGGAATAATTTCGAGAAATGCGATTGTTTGAGAAATAAAGTAAATTTATGATGTTAGTTAATAAGTTTTCAAATGTGGCCAAATTTTATCTTCCCGAATTTCCCAAGTTAGGTAAAATATTGCACCAATAAATGAAAGCTACTGCAGTGGATTTAAGTGAAATATTCTGAAAAATTTTCCATACGCATCTTAGTCCTCATTAAGAACGAAGGACTCCCGCTTACCAGGATCGACGGCAGCGGTTCGGCTGAGTGAGGGGAAGCCGTTTAGTGGGGGAACCGTTCGCAGGTACCTAGGGAGAAATTGACCATCGCCCAATTACATTGCAGTTAGGTTAAGCCGTTGGGCAGTGCCCATTTCATCGCCGTTTACCTGCTTGCATTACCCCCATTACCGAATTTCCCCTTACCTAGCCGAGTTCACTCAGCGTCTGTCGTCGACCCATCTCAGCGGGGGGTCCTTTGCACTAATGAGGAATAAAATACGATATTATATTCCAAATCTACGTTTCTCGGCGATTCCAACGATATGTTACTTGACTTCGTAAGTTGAAAATTAGGAGTATTTATCAGGCCATATATAGGATCACCGAAATTCAACCGCATTAGTTTTGTTGGTTGATTTAGAACCAATCTATTCAGATTATTCCATTTTTCAAAATAGAAGTGACTAATAGTCCGAACCAATAACACATTTCTACATAATTTCCAACTTTCAAAAATTTGTAAACTATATTTAAGTAAAGTAGATATCTTTTGGTAAATTGAGTTAACCATTAACGCCACGGCGGCTTGTGCCCCCCCCCCCCCAAGGCCCGGGCTGGAATTTTTCAAATAAGATAATTGAAGTTTACTATCCCAGCAAAAAGAAACTAATTGGGGAGGATTACGAAGAATTAACATGTTTAAATTCGCCCGAATTCTGCCTTCTGATTCGTTGAAACGAACTGAGCCAGCGCGAATTGAATGCGTGTCAATTTGCCTTAATTCGTAGTCAAGGTAATTTCGAAAAAAAATTAATAAAAATTGCATGCCTCGAGTCTCTAACCAGCGATCACAAGTGTATAAGTCCAGAGGACAACACTCAGCTACGGGAATCATTAATATATTTATATATTAACAACGGCCATACCACGCTGAAAAACCCAGTTCTCGTCAGATCACTGAAGTTAAGCAGCGTTGGACGCGGTTAGTACTTGGATGGGTGACCATTCAAGAATACTGAGTGCTGTTGGCACATCGTGGGTGTGGTGAGCCCACACTTGTAGTTATTTATAACTACAAGAAAACTATCCACCTAGAAACACTACCCGAATCGGGTAGTGTCACGCCTACCCTGAAAGGGAAATGGCTTAATGGTATACATACATACATACATACAACAGATCCTATATGCCCCTGCGCGTTAGTTATACCTTAAGAATTCGATTGAACAGGCCAGTTTTTTACTGTATTCGCGCTGGCGAATTCTGCCGAATTGGAGCTTGACTTAAAATCTCGTTGATCAAAATGAATTGGCCGACACTGAAATTAATTCGTGTTGATACTTTCAAATAAATAAGGTCCCCTACAAAATTTTCGGTGAATTCAGAAGAATATGATATTTGAAGACTATATTGCTCTTCACGAATGTACACACATAAAAAGCAAGAAAATTGCCATCACGATTACTGGGACTAAGGTCACGATTACTGGGATGTTTACCTTAACTGCATAAATTCAAAAATGGAAAAAGTAGTTTAATTTGAAAAAAACTAAAACGTAAAGTCTAAAAATACCTTTAAAACGAAGTCAAAAACTTCGGAGAAAGCTTACTACTTTCGAATTTATCAATATTTTTAAAAACAGTAAAATGTTTTTACCGTATTGAATAGAAATTTCACAGAAAAAACAGAGTGAGAGTTTAAAGCTAATTTCAGGGTACCGTTTCCCATTTTAGGTGGATACAAAGCTTCATCGCATAAATAAGTCACTCCTGATTTTCAACTTACGAAGTCAAGTAACATATCGTTGGAATCGTCAAGAAACGTAGATTTCGAATATAATATTTCCAAATTACTAATTTAAAAATTTTTTTAATTTCATGTTTCTTATTTTATTCCTTATTAGTACAAAGGACCCCCCGCTGACATGGGTCGACCACAGACTCTGGCGAGCACTCGGCTACGTGAGGGGACGTTCGGTAGTGGGGGTAAAACAAGCAGGTAGACGCCGATGAAATGGGCATCTCCGAAGACGTTAGGGTGATACAATAGGAACATTTTCTAAACCCTGAGCCAGCGTTTCCCAAACTATTACCGTGGGTAGGGTACCCTACCGCCGGTGAGGGGATGCCACCCCGGGCCCGGTAGCTCAGCGGGCAGTCATCATTTCCTCCACAGGTACCTGTGTACCCTTCCCCTTCCAGCGTGCAGCGACACTACCCCTCAATGGATTCGAAATTCCTCCAGGCCCTCGATGCTAGGTCCTCTGTGGAGATAATCGTCTTGTCTTTCCACTTATATCTATTCCTATTTCAAAAATATGAATATATCGAAGTAAATCACTTGAATACGCAAAATTAGATTACGTCTGATCTAATATAGTATAAATATATACAATATTAACTTTTTTATGGACAAATTTGACATGAATGTAATGCCAAACATTTACAGATTCTACAGTTTCAACTCTCGCAACACTTATTTCTTATAATCGCTTCAACTTCCAGTTAGATCGAGGCCATAATCAATTAAATGTAACAGAAATAATAATTTTTTAAATAATTTATTACTGTATATAATAATATTATCTTACAATAATTCTAGGAAGCAGCAGTTTTCTCTAAAATTTTCCACTTTTCGTCCACTTTTAAATTATTGTGAAATAATAATTAACTTAAGTTAACAAACGTAAGTGTTCAAACAAGTTTTATTATTAGAAAATTTATCACATATTTTCATGACTTCTTTTGCTACAATAATTAAATTTGAAAGAAGTATTAAATATTATACAACTACAATGTTTTTTTGAAAAATTTCTTTTTTACTACAGTGTGATTTTGGGAATGGTTTCACTTTCACAGAAATAATTTTCAATGGTAACAGAAAACTCAGTACGTGTCGGTTTCAAAAATAAAAGATAAAAAATTTTGAAAAAATAAAATAAAAAAATTATTAGAAACATAAAACTTCTTTAAAGGAAAATTTGTATACAAGAAATCAGGGAAAGACATATTTTTATCAAAAGTACGCCGTTAAAAAAAAGAAAATTGTTTAAATGCAATGTTCCTTGGCAATTTGTATTCTTAAAACTGTGAACAAATTTTTTTACCAGCTTTTCTTCGATAAGGAAAAGAACATTTTTCAAAGAATATTTGAATAATTAGTCAACTACAAAGTTTTTTATAATTTCGTATTTTTACCGCAGTGAGATTTTTAAGGGAACAAAATTTCAATTTCACATATATAGTTCCTCAGGATAATCGAAAAGTTCATTACTTAACATTGTGTCTCTTATACACAAAAAACCATGTTTAAAGGTTTAAGTAAACAAAATTCTACGTCACTGAAAAACAGTTTCAAAAGAGTTCTTCATCTGCAATTTTTTCTGACTACTTTTAAAAAAATTGGTTTATAAATTTGTTAAAAGATTTTTCTACTACATTGTAATTGTTCTTTCATCAATTGTACTTCGTTAAAAGAATTTTTTTAAAGAATACTGCAAGCTATATTAATAGTTATTATTAAAATTAAATGAAATTGAAAATTTTAATTAAAGAATTCATATAATTTCTCAACTGAGATACCAAAGAATAATACTTCCAATCGTAAAACTGCGTACCTAAAATACATTATGTACTTTTCACAGATTTATTAAAAATCGCTGATAAGGGCCACCATTATGTACCGAAACGTTTGAAACAACTCAATTGTTTCCAATTCACCTGACCCTAAAGCCAACAATGTACATAGAAAATGTCTACACAATTTATTTGTGAGGGTTAATACAGTCCCCCAGCTATTATCAAGTTATTATTATTTTGAGTAATATTTTTACATTCTCATTCTAATGAGAAGGTATTGGTTTTATGTAAAATTTGACATAGTCGGTTTTCATCAAATCTCCACGTTTTGAGACCCCCTGAGCCAGAAAAAACGGTTTTTACCAAGGTGTCTGTCTGTCTGTAGTCTGTCTGTCTGTCTGTCTGTCTGTCTGTCTGTCAGTCTGTCTGTCTGTCTGTCTGTAGCCACGATAACTTTCGAAAAAATGATCAGATTTGATTGAGCTTTGGCACACTTTTTTATGGCCGAAAAATAGAGAACGAGTTCGTTAACCAGCTATTTTGGATGAAAATTCAAAAAGTGAGCACATTTTGAAAATTTTTGAGACCACTTTTTTTTAAGATTTAAAAATTCTATGTATGGTTATTAGTAGTACGCAAAATGACGAACAAAATATTCTCATGACTTTTCGTGATAAAACAAAAATTACTGGAGTTATAGCATTTTCAAAATTCCAAAAAACAAACGAAAATGTACATTTTAAGCCGAAAAACGCACGGTATGAAAAAAAGTCAAGAGGAGAAAAACGTTGCTTTTTGAACGCCCTATAATATTTTCATAACAACTTTTTGAATTTTTTGAAAAATAAAAAATTCAAATTTTGATCGCACAAAAAAATAATCAAAAATTCCATTTTGCTGTGAAACTATGCAAGATACGAGAAAAGATCGTTCCACCAAAATTGTGCACCCAAAAAAGATCTACAAATTTCTTATCATTCACTTTTTGATATGACGCGTAGTTTTTGTTTTATTCGTAAAAAACAGCATTGAAAATAGAAAAATCAAATGCACAGAACCGAGCGTGGAACGCAAGGTTCAAATGATTTTCAAATCAAATATCGAGCGCGAAGCGCGAGTGTCTGGATGAGAATGTGTTCCTTAAGGTCGATAGAACCTTGAGTAAATGAAGTTCCTTTTCAGTCTAAAATAAAAACAAATTTAACAATCACTTAATATGTAGAGGTTTTGATAATTTTATAATATTTGCAAACAAACTTTTTCTTTTCATCGAAGTCGAACACGAAGTTGAAAAATCTAGAGCAACCGAGCGTAAAGCGTGATGTAGATACGCCCGAGCGCGTAGCGCGAGGTGAATACATAATCGAGCGCGAAGCGCGAGATAAATATATGATCGAGCGCGAAGCGAGCCGCGCGCGAAGCGCGCGATGAGAATGTGCCCGCGGAGCGGGCAGATTTTTTTTAATAATATTAGAAAGTTAGGGTTTTTTCTGAAATTTTCAACAATTGTACCAATAAAAAAAAGATAAAAATGTGAAAAACCTCAATAACGTAATGGGAATTGGGAGCTTACGAAAATTTGATCTTTAAATCGGAATTGTTGAGAATCTACGTATATTTAGATTTACGATAATATTCTCGAACTCGCCAAAATGACAGAGATTTTATCGACTCATTAGAATTTTTAATTGAGGAATAGGCGAGGAAATAGCAAAGAAATAGGTAAGTTGAAAGACAAAGGACCTCAGATCGTGGGCCTGGAGCAAATTCGAATCCAGTGAGGGGTAGTGTCGTTGCACACTGGACGGAGAAGGGTACACAGGTAGCCGTGGAGGAAAAGGCGATCGCCCAGCTCGAAAGGCCCCGAGGCAGGCTCCCCGCTGCGCTGCGAGCAGACGGATACTTTCGTAGGGTGCGCTCGAATTGAGCCAGCGGTCAGTGTTTGACCTGGGCATTGGTGGGCCCCATTTATTTTTCGCTCGAATTGAGCCTAAACTGACCTCTCTCCTTTTTACCTTATAACTGGATGCTCCTCCTACTTATATATACTATACACTAGGACTAGATGACTAGATGGTCCAAAAATGCATTGGAAATTTTGTTTTCCAAATTTTCATGCATATCATTTCTAATACATAAAATACCACTTTCCACAAAAATAATTGTTTAAACAACTTATTATAAATTTTAGCAATTTTCTCTGAGAATAGATTTAGTAAGTCACAGGGTTTTCCGAATTTTTCAATTCTTTTTCAACTTTTTACTTAGGTCGACGCAATAATCAATTGAATTCAACAAAAATAATTGTTTAAAGAACTTATTACCAATTTGAGCAATTTTCTCTTAGAATAGATTTAGAAAGTCACGGGTTTTCCCGAATTTTTCAACTCAATTTCAACTTTTCAGTTAGATAGAACCAAGAATCAATTCAATTTAAGGGAAATAATTGTTTAAACAATTCATCATCATTTATAATAATATTCTTTAAGGAGAATGCTAGATAGTTGCGGCTTTTTCTGAAATTTTCCACTTTTTGTCAAACTTTCACTTAAAACTTGGAGCACCGTAAAAATTAATGAAATTTAACAAAAATAATTATTCAAACAAGTTATTAATGTTCATAGCTATCTTCTCTTGAATAATTTCTTGAAAGTTGTGGTTTTTTCTACAATTTTTTACTTTGCTTTGGCTTTTTAATGATGAACAAATAATGAGTATTATTATTATTATACCATTAAGCCAT
>CAKNYM010046883.1:43914-55876 GCA_932195095.1 Andricus curvator | reverse complement strand
GAGTTTTTGAAAAATAATGAATTTTCATGAAACTTGGCATCTGGGGGTTTTTTGGGCCTCTGATAACGAACCTAAAGTCAGATTGCAAAAATTAAAAATCGTGGATCCAATATGGCGAACGATTTTTAAAAAAATCAAAGGATTTTCATGAAACTTGGCATTTGGGGGTTATTGGAATCTCTGATCACGAATCTGAAGTCAGTTTTTGAAAATTCAAATTGGACGAGGTATTAAAAAATAATGAATTTTCATGAAACTTGGCATCTGGGGGGGTTTGGGGCCTCTGGTAACGAATCTGAAGTCAGTTTTTAAAAACTCAGAATGGCGGATCCAATATGGCGGACGAGTTTTAAAAAAATCAATGGATTTTCATTAAACTTGGCATCGGTGGGTTTTTGGGGGCTCTGATCACGAATCTGAAGTCAGTTTCTAAAAATGTAAAATTGCGGATCCAATATGGCGGACGAGTTTTCAAAAAATCGATGGATTTTCATGAAACTTTGCATTAGGGGGTTTATGGATTCTCTGATCACGAATTTGAAGTCATATATCAAAAATTCAAAATGGAGGATGCAATATGGCGGAAGAGTTTGCAAAAAATAAATTGATTCTCATGAAACTTGGAATCTGGGGGTTATTGGAGTCTCTGATAAGGAATTTGATGTCAGATTTTGAAAATTAAAAACGGCGGATCCAATATGGCAGACGAGTTTTCAAAAAATCAATGGATTTTCATTGAACTTGGCATCGGGGGGTTTTTGGGGGCTCTGATCACGAATCTGAAGTCAGTTTCTAAAAATGTAAAATTGCGGATCCAATATGGCGGACGAGTTTTCAAAAAATCGATGGATTTTCATGAAACTTTGCATTTGGGGGTTTATGGATTCTCTGATCACGAATTTGAAGTCATATATCAAAAATTCAAAATGGAGAATGCAATATGGCGAAAGAGTTTGCAAAAAATAAATTGATTCTCATGAAACTTGGAATCTGGGGGTTTTTGGAGTCTCTGATAACGAATTTTATGTCAGATTTTGAAAATTAAAAACGGCGGATCCAATATGGCAGACCAGTTTTCAAAAAATTAAAGGACTTTTATGAAACTTGGAATCTGGGGGTTTTTGGTTGGCATCTGGGGGTTTTAGGGGTTTCTGATCACGAATCTGAAGTCATATTTAAAAAATTCAGAATGGCGGATCCAATATGGCGGACGAGTTTAAAAAAATTTAATGGATTTCCATGAAACTTGGCATCTGGGGGTTTATGGAGTCTCTGATAACGAATCTGAAGTCAGATTCTAAAAATTCAAAATGGCAGATTCAACATGGTGGACAAACTTTGAAAAAATTGTTGGATTTTCATAAAACTTGTCACTCAGGGGGTTTTGGGTTCGCTTACTACGAATCCGGAGCCAGATTTGCAAAATTCAAAATGGCGGATTCAATATGGTGGACGAGTTTTCAAAAAACTGTTGGATTTTCATGAAACTTGGCATCTAGGAGTTTTCGGGTTTGCTAATTTCAAAAGTTAGGTTAAAATAAAAAATTTCGATTTCAATTTGGCTCTGAAAAATGTAGTTTAGTATAAAAGTTGCATCTTTGACGATTCACCAGTTTCATTCGCCATATTGGATCCTCCATTATGAATTTCTGAAAACCGACTTTAGATTTGTAATCAGTGACTGATTAGTGTCTAATGTGTCATTTTCTATTCTCCAACATGTTGTTATAGTAAATTCAAAAAAAATCACCATCATCGAGAAAAAAAAACTTGAAATATTATAAATCTGATGCTAATCTAGGTGGGATATTAAATATCCCACCGTGCATTTAAGGGTTAAAAAAATTCTTCACTGAAGTACAATTTCTTCACTACAATGTACTCCTTTGATAAATATTTTCAGAATATTTTAATCACCTTCGAGAATGGAGGAATGTGATCGAATAGTGTAGAATCATTCCACCTGACCAATCAGGATGGCATTCGTAAAATTAAATCGATTCCAAATTACAGGTGACGTCACTCGATCATGAGCATCATCTCAAAAAAAATGGTGACCTCAGAGATTCTTTCGGTGCTGAGCTGTGTCGCAAACCTCCTCTAATGATTACTTCAGAGTTCAGATTATGTGTTGGACCTGTTCAGAGAATCTCATTACATTATCGTCTTTAATACATAAAGTCACAGAAAGCGAGAAATTCGCGTACCTGAATCCATAATTGCCCACGAGCTCTTCGCAAAAAACCGGATTCCAGTACGGCAACCGATAAATGAGACCATTCCAGCCTCATCTGACTAATTTTATACTGAGGCTAGCGAACTCAACTAGATTTAAAAAAAAATAGTAATAATAATAAATAATAAACTGTTGCAGGTAATGCGAAAAAAATTTTTTAAATAAGTTATCTCGTTATCTTAATATTGCATCCTCTATTTCTACATCTGTTGAAGCGTGTTAAATTGTTCAAGAAACGAGGTCGTTATTAATTATTTTTTATCGTAATTGACTTTGTAATATATTAAGATATGAATAAACAGCATTCCGAGAGATTTTATCATTTTCGAGATATGTAAAACAACTTTGGCTTCATATAACACTTTCTTTAAAATATTTCGTTTTGAATAATTGAATAATTGAAACCATTGAAATGAAAAACGATTATATCATTTTAGCTTGAAATTCGTCTTTTTAGGTTTGAAATTAAAATCTTTGGTTAAAAGTTGAACTACTTTTAAGAAATATATTTTTTATTTATTTATTTCCTACATTATCAACCAAATAAATAAATTTTTTTAATGAGAATGATGAATTATTAACCGGAAGGGAATAGTTAATTTTTTTAGGGGAACCTCCCTAAAGTGGATAATCATTAATTAAAAATAATAATATATGTAAAATTATATAATAAAATACAATAATAAACTATAAATATAAATTAAAATTAAATTAATTATTTTTCTTTTATTTGTGTTCTTAATCAATGATTATCCACTGTAAGTTGCATTATCCACTGTAGGAAGGATTCCCCTACAAAAATTAATTCACAATAAAAAAACTAATTTTTTAGGAAACAATTAAATTTTCTACTAAATAATTTAATTTTATACCAAAGTAATGAATTTTCAAGTCAAAAGGATGAATTTTCAAATTTGAGGAAAATTAAAATGACAAAGTTTCAACAAGAGATGAAATTAATATCAAGAATATTAATTATCTACTAGTAAAATATGAATTTTTAACAAAAAAAAATCAATTTTCAACCAAATACTTGAATTTTCAAACAAAAAGGAATAGTTAATTTTTCATTGACAAAAGTTAATTTTTCATAAGAAAATGAATTTTTTACAAAAAAGTTGAATTTTTGACCAAATAATTCAGTTTTCTACCAAATTGTTGAACTTTTAAGCCTAAACGACGAGATTTATACAAAACAGTTGAATTTTCGAAAAAAATAATTGAATTTTGAACAAAAAAATTTTTATTTTCCAGCACGAAGATTAATATTCTACTAAAAAGACGAATTTTCAACGAAATACATAAATTTTCAACAAAATAGTTAAATTGTCAACCAAGAAAATTAATTTTCTACCAAACAGTTGAATTTTTTAGTAAATAGTTGAATTCTTAATTGAAAAAATTATTTTTTTTATAAATAGACGAATTTTTAAGAAAGTAGTTTAATTTCCAACCAAAGAATGAATTTTCAACTGAAATTATAAATCTTTCAAAAAAAAAAATCAATTTTGCAGAAAAAAGTTGAAAATACATCTATTTACAACCAAATAGTTAAATTTTCTATTTAAAAAAAATTTTTTTTTGACAAAAAAAAATTTCAACAGCGTAGTTTAATTTTTAACCAAATAGAAGAATTTTCAACTAAAAACACCAATTTAAAAAAAAACATCAATTTTTAACCAAATTGTTACATTTGTAACCATAAAATGTGAATTTTCAATCAAAAGTTTCAGTTTTAACCAAAAACGTTTAATTTTCAATTAAATTCTGAATCAAAAAATTTACTTTCTATCAAAAATTAGAATTTAAAAAAAATACGTAAATTTTCAAGCAAACAGTTAAATTTTCAATTAAAAAATTAAGTTTCAACAAAAAAGAAAACGAATTTTTAACGAAGTAATTCACTTTTCAGCCAAAAGGATCAATTTTAAACTGAAATTATGAATCTCTGAATAAAAAAAAATAATTTTCAAGAAAATATTTGAATTTTTAACCAAATAGTTAAATTGTCAAAAAAAAATTAATTTTCTACCAAACAGTTAAATTTTCAATTAAACAATTAATTTTTAACAAAAAAGAAAACAAATTTTTAACGAAGAAGTTCACTTTTCAGCCAAAAGGATCAATTTTAAACTGAAAATTATGAATCTCTGAATAAAAAAAATTAATTTTTAAGAAAATATTTCAATTTTCAACCGAATAGTTGAATTGTCAAACAAAAAAATTAATTTTCTACCAAATAGTTGAATTATTAATTGAAAAAATTAATTTTTATAAATAGATGAATTTTTAAGAAAGTATTTCAATTTCCAACCAAATTATGAATTTTTAACTAAAATTATAAATCTTTCAACAAAAAATTAAATTTCAAGAAAGTTGTTTAATTTTCAACCAAACAGAAGAATTTTCAACTAAAAAAGACCAATTTAAACAAAAATACGTCAATTTTAAAATGTTAATTTTCAACAAAAAGATTCAGTTTTAACCGAAAACGTTTAATTTTCAATTAAAGAGTTGCATTCTAAACCAAAAAAATTTACTTTCCATCAAAAATAAGAATTAAAAAAAAACATAAATTTTCAAGAAAATAGTTAAATTTTCAATTAAAAAATTTATTTAAGAAATATAAAAAAAAACGAATTTTTAACGAAGTAGTTCACTTTTCAGCCAAAAGTATAAATTTTAAATTGAAATTATGAATCTTCGAATAAAAAAAATTAATTTTTAACAAATTATTTCAATTTTCACCAAAAAGACGAATTTTCAACAAAATATATCAATTTTCAAGTAAATAATTAAATTTTTAATCCGAAAATTGGATTTTCAACAAAAACTTCATTTGTAACGAAAATAGTTCAATTTTTATCAAAACAGTTCCATTTCCGACAAAAAATCTATTTTCTAACAAAAAGATAAATTTTCAAAAAGATACATAAATTTTTAACCAAATAGTTAATTTTTCAATTGAAATATTAATTTTTAACTAAAAACCAAATTTTCAAGAAAGTAGTTACGTTTTCAATAGAGAGATGAATTTTCAACTTAAATTATGAATCTTTAACCGAAAAAATTAATTTTTGAGAATTTAGTTTAACTTGCAACAAAAAAAATCAATTTTCAAGTAAAAAAAAATTTAACAAAATACTTAAGTCCTCAATTAAAACAAAATACATAAATTTTCAACCAAATAATTAAATTCTTAACCCGAAAATGTGCATTTTTAACAAAAAAGTGCATTAACAACCTAAAAATAAAAAATTTTTGCAAAAAAATATAACTTTCAACAAAACAGTTTCATTCCTATGAAAAAAAATATCTGTCAACAAAAAGACAAATTTGAAGAAAAAAAAAATTCCAACCAAATGGTTAAATTTTCAATTTGAAATATTAATTTTCAACCAAAGAACAAAAATCAATTTTCAATCAAATCAAATCAAATCAAATCAAAATTTCAATTTGAAAAATTAATTTTTAAAAAAGAATACGAATTTTTAACTTAAATTATGAATCTTCAACCAAAAAATTAAATTTTGAGAATTTAGTTTAACTTGCAAAAAAAAAGTTGAATTTTCAAGTAAAAAAAAATTTAACAAAATACTTATGTCCTCAATTAAAACAGATCAATTTTCAACAAAACAGTAACGTTTTGATGAAAAAAGTAATTCGTGACCAAAGAGATAAAATTTATCAATTTTTAACCAATCAGTTACATTTTTACCCCTCAAACGAATTTTTAAAAATATAAATAAATTTTGAAGCAAACATGTAAATTTTTAATTTAAAAAATTAAATTTTAACAAAAAAAAAACGAACTTTCTACAAAGCAGTTCACTTTTTAACCCAAGAGATCAATTTTCAGCTGAAATTTTGAATCTTCAACTAAAAAAAATAATTTTTCAGAAAATAGTTCAACTTCCAACCAAAGAGTTAAATTTTCAACCTAAAAAGACGAATATTAAAAAAATACTCGAAACCCTAACTAAAATAGATTAATTTTCAACCGATAAGTTGCATTTTTTTTAAAAACAAATTTTTTTATTAAAAAGACGCATTTTCAAGGAGATACATAAATTTTCAACCAAATAGTTAAATTTTAAATATAAAAAAATAATTTTAAACAAAAAAACGCATTTTCCGTAAATTAGTTAAACATTTAACTAAAGAGATGAATTTTCAACGAAAATTATGAATCTTCAACCAGAAATTTTTTTTTTTTTTTAAGAAGGTAGTTCAATTTTCAACTAAAGTGTTGAATTTTTGACCTAAAAAATTAGATTTTCAACAAAATACTTGAATCCTTAATTAAAATAAATTAATTTTTAACCTATCAGTTCCTTTTTTAACAAGAAACAGAAATTTTTAGAACACAAATACGAATTTTCAACAAAATACACCAATTTTGAACCAAATAGTCAAATTTTCAATAAAGAAATGTGAATTTCCAACAAAAAACCTTATTTGTAATCGAAACATATTAATTTTCGATAAAACAGTTGCATTTGAAAAAAATATTTTTTACCAAAAAGAACATTTTCAAAAAAGATACATAAATTTTCAACCAAATAGTGAAATTTTCAATTCGAAAAATTAATTTTTAATGAAGAAAACGAACTTTCAAAAAAAGATGTTAAATTTTCAACCAAATAGTGAAATTTTCAATTTTAAAAATTAATTTTTAATGAAGAAAACGAACTTTCAAGATAAGATGTTAAATTTTCAACCAAATAGTGAAATTTTGAAAATTTAATTTTTAATAAAGAAAACGAACTTTAAAAAAAATATGTTATATTTTCAACCAAAGAGATGAATTTATAACTAAAATTATGATATTCCAACAAAAAAAAATTTTTTTTAAGAAATAATTTCAAGTTTCAACTAAAGTGTTAAATTTTCGACCTAAAAATACGAATTTTTAATAACATACTTCAACCAAATAATTAAATTCTTGACCCGAAAATGTGCATTTTAAAAAGAAGTGCATTAACAACCTAAAAATAAAAAATTTCCGCAAAAAAAAGACAAATTTGAAGAAAAAAAAAATATGTCCAACCAAATGGTTAAATTTTTAATTTGAAATATTAATTTTCAACCAAAGAACAAAAATCAATTTTCAATAAAATCAAATCAAAATTTCAATTTGAAAAATTAATTTTTAAAGAAGAAAACGAATTTTCAACAAATTAATTAAATTTTCAACCAAAGAGAAGAATTTATAACTAAAATTATGATATTCTAACAAAAAAAAAAATTTTTCAAAGAAATAAGTTCAAGTTTCAACTAAAGTGTTGAATTCTCGACCTAAAAATACGAATTTTTAATAAAATACTTCAACCAAATAATTAAATTCTTGACCCGAAAATGTGCATTTTTTGAAAAAAGTGCATTAACAACGTAAAAAAAAATTTTCGCAAAAAAAATAACTTTCAACAAAACAGTTTCATTCCTATAAAAAAAATTATCTGTCAACAAAAAGAAAAATTTGAAAAAAAAATTCCAACCAAATTGTTAAATTTTCAATTTGAAATATTAATTTTCAACCAAAGAACAAAAATCAATTTTCGATAAAATAAAATCAAATCAAAATTTCAATTTGAAGAATTAATTTTTAAAAAATAAAAGGAATTTTTAACAAATTAATTAAATTTTCAACCAAAGAGAAGAATTTATAACTAAAATTATGAATCTCCATCAAAATACTAAAAATCTCCTAAAAATAAGAATTTTCGACTAAATACTGGAATTTTCAACTGAAATAGATTAATTCTCAACCAAACAGTTGCATTTGCTAAAACAAAAAAATTATTTTCTACCAAGAAAACGAATTTACAAAAAAATACATAAATTTTCAACCAAATAATTAAATTCTTAACCCGAAAATGTGCATTTAAAAAAAAGTGCATTAACAACCTGAAATTAAAAAA
This sequence comes from Andricus curvator, assembly GCA_932195095.1. Lineage (NCBI taxonomy): Eukaryota > Metazoa > Arthropoda > Insecta > Hymenoptera > Cynipidae > Andricus > Andricus curvator. The sequence goes on along the minus strand of CAKNYM010046883.1, from coordinate 47,719 downwards.
AAATCGCAAAAAAAATAACTTTCAACAAAACAGTTTCATTTCTGTATAAAAAAATGTATATGTCAACAAAAAGACTAATTTTTAAAAAGAGAAAGTAAATTTCCAACCAAATGGTTAGATTTTCAATTTAAAATATTAATTATCAACCAAAGAACTAAAATCAATTTTCAATCAAATCAAATCAAAATCAAAATTTCAATTTGAAAAATTAATTTTTAAAAAAGAAAATGAATGAATTTTCAAGAAATGAATGAAATTTTCAACCAAAGAGAAGAATTTAGAACTAAAATTATGAATCTTCATCAAAATACTAAAAATATCCTAAAAATGCGAATTTTCGACTAAATACTGGAATTCTCAACTAAAATAGATTAATTCTCAAATAAAAAGTTGCATTTTCAACAACAAAAAATTGATTTTCTACCAAGAAAACGAATTTGCAACAAAATACATAAATTTTCAACCAAATAATTAAATTCTTAACACGAAAATTTGCATTTTTAACAAAAAAGTGCATTAACAACCTGAAATTAAAAAAATTTCGCAAAAAAATAACTTTCAACAAATTAGTTTCATTTCTATAAAAAAAATTATCTGCCAACAAAAAGACAAATTTTTAAAAAGACAAAATAAATTTCTAATCAAATGGTTAAATTTCCAATTTAAAATATTAATTATCAACCAAAGAACTAAAATCAATTTTCAATCAAATAAAATAAAATCAAAATTTCAATTTGACAAATTAATTTTTAAAAAAGAAAACGAATTTTCAACAAATTAATTAAATTTTCAACCAAAGAGAAGAATTTATAACTAAAATTACGAATCTCCATCAAAATACTAAAAATCTCCTAAAAATACGAATTTTTGACTAAATACTAGAATCCTCAACTAAAATAGTTTCTCAACCAAACAGTTACATTTTAACAAAAAATATTTATTTTGTACCAAAAAGACGAATTTTTCAAAAAAATACATACATTTTTAACTAAATAGTTAAATTTTGATCTCGAAAATGTGCACTTTTGTCAAAAATGTGTATTTTCAACCTAAAAATAAAAAAATTTTGCGAAGAAAGATAAATTTCGACAAAAGAATCGCTTTTCTAACCAAAAAAATTTATCTTCTAACAAAAAGACAAATTTTGAAATGTTCCACAAATTTTTTACCAAATATTCAAATTTTCAATTTAAAATATTAATTTTTTACTCAAGAACAAATTTTCAACAAAGTAGTTAAGTTTTCAATTAGAGAGATGAATTTTCAACTGAAATTAAGAATCTTTAACCAAAAAAATTAATTTTTAATAAAGAAAACAAATTTTTAACAAATTAGTTGAATCTTCAGCCAAAGAGATGAATTTATAACTAAAATTATGAATCTCCAACCAAAAAAAATAATTTTTAAGAAAGTAGTTCGACTTTCAACCAAACAGTTGCACTTGAAACGAAAAAAAAATTATTTTCCACCAAAATGCGAATTTTTCAACAAAATACGTAAATATTTAACTAAATAGTTAAATTTTTAACTCGAAAATGTGCATTTTTGTCAAAAATGTGTATTTTCAACCTAAAAATAAAAAAATTTTGCGAAAAAAGATAACTTTCAACAAAAGAATTGCTTTTCTAACCAAAAAACTGTATCCTCTAATAAAAAGACAAATTTTTAAAAAGATCCATAAATTTTTAACAAAATATTTAAATTTTCAATTAAAAATATCAATTTTTAACTAAAGAAAAAATATTCAACATAGTAGTCTAATTTTCAGCCAACCAGAAGAATTTTCAACTAAAAAAGACTAATTTAAAAAAATGCATCAATTTTTAACCAAATAGTTACATTTGTAACTCTAAAATGTGAATTTTCAACAAAAAGCTTCAGTTTGAACCGAAAACGTTTAATTTTCAATTAAACAGTTGCATTCTCAACCAAAAAAATTTACTTTCTATCAAAAATAAGAATTTAAAAAAAAAAACATAAATTTTCAAGCAAACAGTTAAATTTTCAATTAAAAAATTAATTTTCAACAAAAAGAAACATTTTTAAAAAGATCCATAAATTTTTAACCAAATTTAAAAATTTTCAATTTAAAATATTAATTTTGAACTAAAGAACAAATTTTCCGCAAAGTAATTTAATTTTTAACCAAACAGAAGACTTTTCAACTAAACAAGACCAACTTAAAAAAAAATATATCAATTTTCAACCAAATAGTTAGATTTGTAACCCTAAAAATACGAATTTTCAATTAAATACTGGAATCCTCAACTAAAATAGATAATTTTCAACAAAACAGTTACATTTTAACAAACAAATATTTATTTTTTAATAAAAAGACGAATTTTTCAAAATAAATACATAAATTTTCAACTAATTAGATGAATTTTTAACTAGAAAATGTGCATTTTTGTCAAAAATGTGTATTTCCAACATCAAAATAAAAAAATTTTGAGACAAAAGATAACTTTCAACAAAAGAATCGCTTTTCTAACCAAAAAAATTTATCTTCTAACAAAAAGACAAATTTTGAAAAGTTCCATAAATTTTTAACCAAATTTTCAATTAAAAATATTAATTTTTAACTAAAGAACAAATTTTCAAGAAAGTAGTTAAGTTTTCAATCAGAGAGATGAATTTTCAACAGAAATTATGAATCTTTCACCAAAAAAATTAATTTTGCTTCTTCATAGAGGAAGCAAAAATCGGTTTGTTATAGTAAAACTTTTTTCATTAACATAATTCAAAGTTGATGCAGAAATATAAAAGATTCCTTGGTTCGAGACAAATCGATTGACCTATAATATGGATATATTTTATCAAAGGGTAGGGAAGTTATGGTAATTTATATATTTTGAAAATCGATTTTTTATAGTATAACTTTTTTCATTAACATAATTCAAAGTTGATACAAGGATATAAAAGATTCCTTGGTTCGAGACGAATCGATTGACGTATAATATTAATATATTTTATCAAAGCGTAGGGAAGTTATGGTCATTTATATATTTTAAAAATCGACTTTTTATAGTATAACTTTTTTCATTAACATAATTCAAAGTTGATGCCCGAACAGAAAAGATGTGTTGATCCGAGACGAATCGATTGACCTATAATATTAATATATTTTATCAAAGCGTAGGGAAGTTATGGTAATTTATATATTTTGAAAATCGATTTTTTATAGTATAACTTTTTTCATTAACATAATTCAAAGTTGATGCAAGAATATAAAAGATTCCTTGGATCTAGACAAATCGATTGACCTATAATATTAAAATATTTTATTAAACCGTAGGGAAGTTATGGTAATTTATATATTTTGAAAATCGGTCTTTTATAGTATAACTTTTTTCATTAACATAATTCAAAGTTGATGCAAGGATATAAAAGATTCCTTGGATCTAGGCAAATCGATTGACCTATAATATTAAAATATTTCATCAAACCGTAGGGAAGTTATGGTAATTTATATATTTTGAAAATCGATTTTTTATAGTAAAACTTTTTTCATTGACATAATTCAAAGTTGATGCAAAAATATAAAAGATTTCTTGGTTCGAGACGAATCGATTGACCTATAATATTAATATATTTTATGAAAGCGTAGGGAAGCTATGGTAATTTATATATTTTGAATATCGATTTTTTCTAGTATAACTTTTTTCATTAACATAATTCAAAGTTGGTGCAAATATATAAAAGATTCCTTGGTTCGCGACGAATCGATTGAGCTATAATATTAAAATATTTTATCAAAGCGTAGGGAAGTTATGGTAATTTATATATTTTGAAAATCGATTTTTTA
>CAKNYM010046883.1:22795-34577 GCA_932195095.1 Andricus curvator | reverse complement strand
CAAATCTTACTATCAACTAGTCACACTTGCCGCAAGTCAAATTTTCGGAAAGTCACACTTGCCGCAAGTCACATTTTCTGCAAATCTTACTATCAACTAGTTACACTTGCCGCAAGTCACATTTTCGGAAGGTCACACTTGCCGCAAGTCACATCTTCGGAAAGTCACACTTGACGCAAGTCAAATTTTCGGAAAGTCACACTTTCCGCAAGTCACATTTTCTGCAAATCTTACTATCAAATAGTCACACTTGCCGCAAGTCACATTTTCGGAAAGTCACACTTGCCGCAAGTCACATTTCCGGAAAGTCACACTTGCCACAAGTCACATTTCCTGCAAGTCTTACTATCAACTGGTCACACCTGCCGCAAGTCACATTTTCAGAAAGGCACACTTGCCACAAGTCACATTTTTGGAAAGTCACACTTGCCGCTAGTCACATTTCCGAAAAGTCGCACTTGCCGCAAGTCAAATTTCCTGCCAGTCTTACTATCAACTGGTCACATCTGCCGCAACTCGCATTTGCAGCAGGTCACATTTTTAACAAGTGACAATTGTCTCATGTGACATTTCCTGCAAGTCTCACAATGAAGCAGAACCATCGATAAGATTTGCTGAAACGCTTCGCAGCAATTTGAAATGAATTGAGAAACATGTTTTTTTTTTCAGGGATTGAATGGTGTGAAGCTTATCAATCCGGAAACTAGCGGATCCTTCCTGGGAGATGTCGGACAAGGTAAAAGAGAAAGGAAAAGAGAAAGAGATAGTGTAACAACGATTCCGAGAGTTCGAAATCGAAAGTAAATTTTCTCTCTTGCTCCTTTCTCCGTAGCTCGAGTCCACGATGATTCTTTCTCCCTGCTCGGGATTCAGGTCAAGTTCAGTGTCTGTCAGACTCTCCTCTCCCCTCTCCCTGCGAGAGCAAACTCTATCTCTTTCTCTCGCTCCGGATCTCTCGATCTCCGGGCCTCTATCTCGTGAGTTGTGCTCTTATGCAAGGAGAATTATCCGTTCCCATTTCACTCCTACGTCGCCACGCTTCTGCCACGATTATGTCAGTGTCAATGGCACCAGCAGCACGCTCGTGAGAGCAGCACTCCGCCGTGCCGCGGTTCGCTGAACCGAATTCCCGAGTAGACTCGGTCTCCGGACTCGACGAACCGAGGTGAAACGTCTTATGTCTTATGTCTGGTAAACATAGGCCGATGTGTAAATACACACATAAGTGCCATGCCGATCCCAGCGGATTCCCGGCGGAACGATGCCTTCCAACTCTGAGATACATTGTCCAGATAAAAATGGAGGAACACGACTTCCGGTCTTTTTCCGTAGGCAAATTAGGTTCGAGAATTAGCAACTGGAGATTGCAAAGAAAAGTCAATACCAGTGATGCAGAGTTAGCTACTTCAGTAGAGAGTGATTACCATTTTCTTAGCTAGTTTCATTTTTTTGCTTGAGAGCCTCGTCATTTAGTCAGGCCGTGAGATTTCCCAGAATGACGTATCGCATCAGGGTGGCGAATTGATCGAGAAACCGGGAAAACCGGGAATTTCATTAAGAACCGGGTATCTACTTCTGATCGTAACAGAATTCAAGTTTTAATCTTCGTACTTGAAAATTAAACTATTTGATTTTCGATTAAAGTGTATCTTTTTTGCTTCCTCATAGAGGAAGCTTTGTAATGTTAACATTTTCCAAAAAATTTTAATTCATTTGATTAAACCTTCCTCAATTTAAAAATGTCTAATACAATGTTCTAAGCAATTGTCCGGTTGTGTGTGTGGATGTCACACTTTTTTGTGGGATTGTTTTCACCACTAATATCTTGAAACTGCCGGAGGTTTTCTAAAAATATTTATTGCATTTTTTTCTCGCACTCAATAATATTTTAAAAACCAGTTTTTTTATAGAAAAACTTTATTCATTAGCATAATTCAAAGTTGATGCAAGAACATAAAACATTCCTTGGTTCGAGACGAATCGATTGATCTATGATTATAATACATTTTATCAAAGTTTAGGGAAGTTATGGTAATTTATATAATTTGAAAATCGGTTTTTTATAGTCAAACTTTTTTTCTTCAACATAATTCAAAGTTGATGCAAGAATATAAAAGATTCTTTGGTTCGAGACGAATCGATTGACCTACAATATTAATACATTTTATTACATCCAACGGCCATACCACGCTGAAAAACCCAGTTCTCGTCAGATCACTGGAGTTAAGCAGCGTTGGACGCGGTTAGTACTTGGATGGGTGACCATTCAAGAATACTGACATGAGTGCTGTTGGCACATCGTGGGTGTGGTGAGCCCACACTTGTAGTTATTTATAACTACAAGAAAAACCTAGAAACACTACCCGAATCGGGTAGTGTCACGCCTACCCTGAAAGGGAAATGGTTTAATGGTATATATTAAAGAGTAGAAAAGTTATCGTCATTTATATAATTTGAAAATCGTTTTTTTTCTAATAGAACTTTTTTCATTAATATAATTCAAAGCTGATGCAAGAATAGAAAAGATTTGTTGATTCAAGACGAATCGATTGACCTATAATATTGATACATTTTATTGAAAAGTAAGCAAGCTGTGGTAAAGCATAATATTTGAAAATACTATTTTTATAGTAAAAATTTGTTCTTGAACATAATTCAAAGTTGATGCAAGGATATAAAAGATTCCTTGGTTCGAGACGAATCAATTGACCTATGATATTAATACATTTTATCAGAGAGTAGGGAAGTTATGGTGATTTATATATTTTGAACATCGGTTTTTTATAGTAAAACTTTTTTCATTAATATAATTCAAAGTTAATGCAATAACCGAAAAGATGTGTTGATTCAAGGCGAATCGATTGACTTATAATATCAATACATTTTATTGAAAAGTGAGGAAACTATGGTAATGCATAATATTTGAAAATACTATTTTTATAGTAAAACTTTTTTCTTCAACATGATTCAAAGTTGATGCAAGAATATCAAAGATTTCTCGGTTCGAGACGAAGCGATTGACCTACTCTTCAATGCTTTTTATTAAAGAGTAGGGAAGTTATGGTAATTTATATATTTTTAAAATCGATTTTTATAGGTAAAATTTTCTTATTCTCATAATTTAAAGTTGATGCGAGAATAGAAATGTTGTATTGATTCAAGACTAATCGATTGACCTATAATGTTGATACATTTTATTGAAGAGCGAGGAAACTATGGTAATGCATAATATTTAAAAATACGCTTTTTATAGGTAAACTTTTTTCTTCAACATAATTTAAATTTGATGCATGAATATAAAAGATTCCTTGGTTCGAGATGAATCGATTGACCTATTCTTCAATACATTTGATCAAAGAGTAGGGAAGTTATGGTAATTTATATATTTTTAAAATCGATTTTTATAGTAAAAATTTTCTCATTCTCATAATTCAAAGTTGATGCAAAGATAGAAATGTTGTGTTGATTCAAGACTAATCGATTGACCTATAATATTGATACATTTTATTGAAGAGTGAGGAAGCATAATATTTAAAAATACGGTTTTTATAATAAAACTTTTTTCTTCAACATGATTCAAAGTTGATGCAAGAATAGAAAAAATTCCTTGGTTCGAGACGAAGCGATTGACCTATTATTTAATATATTTTATTAAAGAGTAGGGAAGTTATGGTAATTTATATATTTTTAAAATTGATTTTTATAGGTAAAATTTTCTCATTCTCATAATTTAAAGTTGATGCGAGGATAGAAAAGTTGGGTTAATTGAAGACGAATCGATTGACCTATAATATTAATACATTTTATTGAAGAGCGAGGAAACTATGGTAATGCATAATATTTAAAAATACGCTTTTTATAGTAAAACTTTTTTCTTCAACATAATTCAAAGTTGATGCAACGATATAAAAGATTCATCGGTTCGAGAGGAATCGATTGGCCTATAATATTAATACATTATATTAAAGAGTAGGGAAGTTATCGTTATTCATATATTTTTAAAATCGATTTTTATATTAAAAATTGTCTCATTCTCATAATTTAAAGTGGATGAAAGAATAGAAAAGTTTTGTTGATTCAAGACGAATCGATTGACCTATAACATTGATACATTTTATTGAAGAGTGAGGAAGCTATGATAATGCATAATATTTAAAAATACGGTTTTTATAGTAAAACTTTTTTCTTCAACATGATTCAAAGTTGATGCAAGAATATAAAAAATTCCTTGGTTCGAGACGAAGCGATTGACCTATTATTTAATATATTTTATTAAAGAGTAGGGAAGTTATGGTAATTTATATATTTTTAAAATTGATTTTTATAGGTAAAATTTTCTCATTCTCATAATTTAAAGTTGATGCGAGGATAGAAAAGTTGGGTTAATTGAAGACGAATCGATTGACCTATAATATTAATACATTTTATTGAAGAGCGAGGAAACTATGGTAATGCATAATATTCAAAAATACGCTTTTTATAGTAAAACTTTTTTCTTCAACATAATTCAAAGTTAATGCAACGATATAAAAGATTCCTCGGTTCGAGAGGAATCGATTGGCCTATAATATTAATACATAATATTAAAGAGTAGGGAAGTTATCGTTATTCATATATTTTTAAAATCGATTTTTATATTAAAAATTGTCTCATTCTCATAATTTAAAGTGGATGAAAGAATAGAAAAGTTTTGTTGATTCAAGACGAATCGATTGACCTATAACATTGATACATTTTATTGAAGAGTAAGAAAGCTATGGTAATGCATAATATTTGAAAATACGGTTTTTTATAGTAAAACTTTTTTCTGTGACATAATTCAAAGTTGATGCAAGAATATAAAAGATTCCTTGGTTCTAGAGGAATCGCTTGGCCTATTATTCAATACATTTTATCAAAGAGTAGGGAAGTTATGGTAATTTATATATTTTTAAAATCGATTTTTATAGGTAAAATTTTCTTATTCTCATAATTTAAAGTTGATGCGAGAATAGAAATGTTGTATTGATTCAAGACTAATCGATTGACCTATAATATTGATACATTTTATTGAAGAGTGAGGAAACTATGGTAATGCATAATATTTAAAAATACGTTTTTTATAGTTAAACTTTTTTCTTCAACATAATTCAAATTTGATGCAGGAATATAAAAGATTCCTTGGTTCGAGAGGAATCGATTGACCTATAATATTAATACATTTTATCAAAGAGTAAGAAAATTATGGTCATTTATATTAAATTAAAAAACGATTTTTATAGTAAAAATTTTCTGATTCTCATAATTTAAAGTTGATGCAAGAATAGAAAAGTTGTGTTGATTCAAGATGAATCGATTGACCAACGTTGATACATTTTATTGAAGAATAAGGAAGCTATGGTAATGCATAATATTTAAAAATAAGGTTTCTATAGTAAAACTTTTTTCTTCAACATGATTCAAAGTTGATGCAAGAATATAAAAAATTCCTTGGTTCGAGACGAAGCGATTGACCTATTATTTAATACATTTCATTAAAAAGTAGGGAAGTTATGGTAATTTATATATTTTTAAAATTGATTTTTATAGGTAAAATGTTCTCATTCTCATAATTTAAAGTTGATGCGAGAACAGAAATGTTGTGTTGATTCAAGACGAATCGATTGACCAACATTGATACATTTTATTGAAGAGTAAGGAAGCTATGATAATGCATAATATTTGAAAACACGCTTTTTATAGTAAAACTTTTTTCACTAATATAATTATAAAAGGAAAAGAGTCCTTGATCTGTTTCAAACAGAAAAATTTTTTTCATCGACAATAATTCAAAGTTGACGCATGAATAGAAAAGACTTTTTGATCATAAATTTTCAAATATAATGATTCTGACAATTTTTGGAAAGAAATCATAAAGCTGGGAAAGGGATAGGGTACGACCGAACTTTTCCCTTCCCTTTTCCAGCTCGAAAAATTATCATTTCGAATAAAAAATTTGATTTGTCTGAGTTGTTCTTGTTTTTACAAAATTGTTTGTATTATTTTGTAATTTTGTATTTTTTGTAAATTTCCATTTTTAAATTGATCAAAATGAAGACTTTGGTTGGTCTATTATTGAAGAAAATAACTAATGCTTCCTCTACGAGGAAGCAAATACATTTGCTAACGGGAAGCAAAGTTGAATTTTCAACCTAAGAAGACAAATTTTCAACAAAATACTTGAAACCTCAACTGAAAAAGACAATTTAAAATAAAACAGTTGCATTTTGACAAACAAAAAGTTATTTTTTTACCCAAAAAAAACGAATTTGAAAAAATACATAAATTTTTAAGGAAATAGTTAAATTTTCAATAAAAAATAATAATTTTTAACAAACAGAAAACAATTTTCAACAAAGTAGTTTAATTTTCAACCATTATGAATCTTCAACCAAAAACTAATAATTTTGGAGAAACTAACTCAACTTTCAACCAAAGAGTTCAATTTTCAACCCTGCAAAGACAACTTTTCAACAAAATACTTGAATCCTCAACTAAAACAGATATTTTTCAACAAAACAGTTACATTTTAAATAACAAATATTTATTTTTTACCTGCAACAAAACGTTACTTGCGAAAAAGGTGACCTTTCACAAATGAGAGATAGAGAAAATGAGACATGCAACAAAATGAGACCTGCAACCGTTGTGATTTCCCGGGAATGAGACATACAGAAATTATGACTTTACAAATCTGAGACGTGCAGCAAATGAGATTCTAACAAAAATAAGTCATGCAGATTATCTGGATTGCTATCATGTGAGATATTTCATGAACTAGAATTCCAGAAAATTGGACCTTTACGAAAAACAGGGATGCTAGCAAATAAGATTTTAAAAATCAGACATGCCACAAATGTGACTTGCAAAAAACGTGAACTATCAGAAATCTGAGATGCGAATAGAGAGACTTGCAGAAAGTGTGATTCTTAGAAAATGACACGTGCACCAACAATGACTTTCCGAAAGTAAGACACATTGAATGTGACTTTTAAGAAAACGAGACATGCATAAAGTGTGGTTTTTACAGAAACGAGACATGCAGAATACGTAACTTGACACATGTTATACATTCCAAAAACCAGACTTACAAAAAAATTAGTTTAAAAAATAGACATGCGATGAATGTGTCTTGTCAAAAACGTTACTTGTCGAGAATGAGAGATGCAAAAAATGAGACATGCAACGACTCTTACTCTCAGAGAATGAGACATGCACTAACTAATACTATCCGAACATAAAACACACATTGAATGTGACTTTGAACTTTAGAGAAAACGAGACATGCTAGCAAATAAGATTTTAAAAATCAGACATGCCACAAGTGTGACTTGCAAAAAACGTGAAATATCAGAAATCAGAGATGCGAAAACGGGGACCTGCAGAAAGTGTGACTTATCAACTATGACTTACCGAAAGTGAGACACATTGAGTGTCACATTTAAGAAAATGAGACATGCAGAAAGTGGGGGTTTAACAAAAACGAGACATGCAGAATACTTAACTTGACACATGTTATACATTCCAAAAAACGAGACTTGTAGAAAAAATTATTTTAAAAATTAGACATGCGACGAATGTGTCTGGTCAAAAACGTTACTTGTCAAAAATGAGAGATGCAGATAATGAGACATGCAACAACTCTTACTCTCAGAGAATGAGACCTGCAACTACTAATACTTTCCGAAAATAAAACACACATTGAATGTGACATTGAACAAGCAAATAAGATTTTGAAAATCAGACATGCCACAAATGTCAATTGCAAAAAACGTGAACTATCAGAAAGCAGAGATCCGAAAAGGGAGACCCGCAGAAAGTGTGACTTCTAGAAAATGACACGTGCACCAACTATGACTTTCCAAAAGTAAGACACATTGAATGTGACATTTAAGAAAATGAGACATGCGGAAAGTGTGGTTTTTACAAAAACGAGACATGCAGAATACTCAACTTTACACATGTTATACATTCCAAAAACGAGACATGCAGAAAAAATTATTTAAAAAATTAGACATGCGACGAATGTGTCTTGTCAAAAACGTTACTTGTCAAAAATGAGAGGTGCAGAAAATGAGACATGCAGCAACTCTTACTCTCGCAGAATGAGACATGCATCAACTAATACTTTCCGAAAATAAAACACACATTGATGAACTTTTAAGAAAACGAAACATGCAGCAAATGTGACTGTCTGAAAATGAGACATGCAGCAAGTTCGCCTTTTCTCAGATGCGAATTTTTACGCAAAATAACTTGTTTCATTAGTAAAACACGTCTAATTCTAAACAATTTAAGATCTTCCTCCAGCTGACTTTTATCACAATTATTCCTTAAAAATTCCCTTGCACTTTGGAAATATTTAATTGTGCATCTACTTTTCTCTCATAAGCTGTTCTCTTTACGAGCTCTGAACGAGTACCTGTGGTTTCAAGCAATCTTCCTCGACACGTATCTATGTAGTTACGGGCGCACCTCCGCAAATATACTGTCTAGTGCACGCACATATATCCCCTGCTTTATAACGACGTTTTCCGTTCACTTCTGCTGCCGGAATATCGAGCATCTTTTTACACTTCTTTACGATCTGGAAAGCAACGAAAATTATCTTCAATTACATTCGTCTCCCACAACTCTTGTCAATCCGAGCAATAATCTTGTTGCAAGGTGTTTTTTAGGGTTTCGTAGCTCTGAGGAGAATTTACAACTCACAACTCACAACTCACAAATCACAAATCACAACTCGCAGTTCACAACTCACAAGTTGCAGGTCACAACTCACAACTCACAGCTAAAAAATCCCAACTCAAAACTTAAAACTCACAACTCGCAGTTCACAGCTCGACACTTCCAGGTCACAACTCACAACTCACAACTCGAAACTCTCAAATCCCAGGTCGCCGCTCACAACTTAAAACTCACAATTTAAAACTCACAACTCACAACTCACAACTTGGAACTCACCACTCACCACTCACAACTCACAACTCACAACTCACAACTCACAACTCACAACTCACAACTCACATCTCACAACTCACAACTCACAACTCATAACTCACAACTCACAGCTAACAAATCCCAACTCACAACTGAAAACTCACAACTCGCAGTTCACAACTCACAACTCGCAAATTTCAGGTCACAACGCACGACTTTCAAATCCCTGCTCGCCGCTCACAACTTATAACTCACAATTTGAAACTCACTACTCACAACTTAGAACTCAGAACACAGAACTCAGAACTCACAACTCAGGAAACTCAAGGAACTTAGGAAACCCAGAGAACTGAGGTTAAACCCAGCTGGGGTAAATGACTTGGAAATGAGGAAAGTAGATGAAATGATAGGAAATGTGGAAGAACTGAGGAGAGGGGGAAGTAAATGAGGAAGAAGTTGCAAAATGGATGCAAAGCGATGGCTGAAGTGTGGGGAGGGAAATTAGGTGTGGGGGAAAATGAGAGGAGTAGAGGAAGTGATGGGAAATGTTTGAGAAGTGAGGAGAAGAGGAAGTAAAGGAGGAAGAAGTTGGGAAAGGGAGAAAAAGTGAAGTCTGAAGTGTAGGGAGGGAAATTAGTGGCGGGAGGGATAATGACGGGAATAAAGGGAGTGAGGAGGAATTTGGGGAAAGGGAAGTAAAAAGGGGGTAAGTAGATGAGGAAGAAGCTGGGAAAGATATGAGAAGCGAAGGTTACAGTGAGGAGAGGGAAGAGTAAATGAGGAAGAAGTTGTGGAATGGATGCAAAGCGATGGCTGAAGTGTGGGGAGGAAAAGTAGGTTTAGGAGGGAAATGAGGGGAATAGGGGAAGTGAGGGGAAATGATGGAGAATTGAGGAGCAGAGGAAGTAAAGGAGCAAGAAGTTGGGGAAGGGAGGCGAAGCGAAGTCTGAAGTCTGAAGTGTAGCGAGGGAAATTAGTGATGGGGAGGGATAATCAGGGGAGTAAAGGGATTGAGGAGAAATTTGGGGGAAGAGAAGTGAGGAGGGGGCAAGTAGATGACGACAAAGTTGGGAAAGTTAGGAGAAGCGAAAGTTAAAGTGAGGAGAGGGGGAAGTAAATGAGGAAGAAGTTGGGGAAGGGATGCAAAACGATCGCTGAAGTGTGGGGAGGGAAAGTAGGTGTAGGGGAAAAATAAGTGGAGTAGAGAAAGTGAGGGAAAATGTTCAAGAAGTGAAGAGAAGAGGAAGTAGAGTAGGAAGAAGTTGGGGAACGGAGGGGAATCGAAGTCTGAAGTGTAGTGAGGGAAACTAGTGATGGAGAGGGATAATGGGGGTAGTAAAGGGAGTGAGGAGAAATTTGGGGGTAGGGAAGTGAGGAGGGGGCAAGTAGATAAGGAAAAAGTTGGGAAAGTTAGGAGAAGCGAAGGTCAAAGTGAAGAGAGGGGGAAGTAAATGAGGAAGAAGTTGGGGAAGGGATGCAAAGCGATCGATGAAGTGTGGGGAGGGAAAGTAGGTGTGGGGGAAAAATAAGTGGAGTTAAGGAAGTGAGGGAAAATGTTGGAGAAGTGAGGAGAAGAGGAATTATAGGAGGAAGAAGTTGGGGAAGGGATGCAAAGCGATGGCTGAAGTGTGGAGAGGGAAATAAGTGGTGGAGAGGGATAATGAGGGGAGTAAAGAGAGTGAGAAGAAATTTGGGGGAAGGGAAGTGAGGAGGGGGTAAGTAGATAAGGAAGAAGTTGGGAAAGATAGGGGAAACGAAGGTTAAAGTGAGGAGAAGGGAAGTGTGGGAATGTAGGGGGAGTAGGGGAGGGAAGATATAGAAGTGGGAGGTTTGAACGACTTATTTACGTCTTAATTGGCTACAAAAACTGTTTTTGTAGGCGCAAGGTGCCTACTTTGACTAATTTTTTTGTTCCAATTGAAATGTTTTTGATTTAAAATAAGAATATTTTTTGTTCGAATTATAAGATATTTATGTATATATCAGACATTTTCAATTAAACAAAGTGTCATTAGAGAGCCAAAACGAGGAATTAAAAATCACTCTATAAGAAATTGTACTGTGAAAAAAATGAAAGGAACGTGCAAAATGCGAAGGGTAAAAAAAAGAGGGTGCTATAGAGTTGTTTATGGAACCCCTCTGTTTCACGCCCTTTCACTGATGATGTGCGACGCATGACTTGAGATTCTTCAGAGTAACTATGCTATCCTGAAAAGAAAATTTTTAATTTTCAAAGTAAATTTCATTTATTTCCTTAAATTTATTGAAACTGAAAGGATTTTAAGTGCCTTTATTATGCAGGGTGTCTACTTACTTAGAAAACCTGGAATTATGAGTAAATTTCTATTCATCATCTTTTTGCTTTGAAATTAAACCATTCCAGTCAAAGATTCAATGTAATTGCTTCCTCATAATGAAAGCTTTGCAATAGTAACATCTTACAACATTTTTAAATTCATTTAATTAAACCTTCCTCAATTTAAAAATGTCTAATCCAATGTTCTAAGTAATTGTCCGGATGTGTGTGAATGTGTGTGTGTGTATGTGTGTGGATGTCACACTTTTCTGTGAACATGATAACTTGAAAACGGTTGCAGATAAATTGATGAAATTTAGAGGGCTTATTTTCCCCACTAATATCTTGTAACTGACTGCAGGATCTCTAAAAATATTTATTGCATTTTTTTTAGCCCTTAATAATATTTCAAAAATCGGGTTTTTATAGTAAAACTTTTTTCATTAATATAATTCAAAGTTGATGCAAAAATATAAAAGATTCCTTGGTTCGAGACGAATCGATTGACCTATAATATTAATACATTTT